>UZAN01051351.1:0-19053 GCA_900618425.1 Echinostoma caproni | reverse complement strand
CTAGTTTGCGGCTAACCAATTCTGCGATTGTATCCGCTTGGAATGGGTAAGAAATGTATACTGGTTTCTTCTCTGCACTTAAAATTCTTTCCCTCCGACCGTTGTTTTGCAAAACGTTCTGGATAACCAGTTTGTAGGAAAACATCATGATTGAATGATAGTTCCGCATTTATGGTGTCATCGGTGCATATTTTCACCACCATGTTATTCAATCACTGATTAAGATGTTTTCTTCGCTTGAGTGGCACAAAGCTTCTGAAATGGATATACTGGCCGCTCCAAGTCGGTTTCCCATAAATAGATCTCTGAATAGAACCATCTGTGCAACAATTTAACCAGATGTCGAGAAAACCAATTCAGTCATTAACCTCTTTTTCCAATGTGAACTTGATGTTGAGATGAGCGGAATTGAATATCCTGAGCAAGCTGTACACCTTGACGTTACTGTCCACAAAACATAATATGTCATCGACGTATCGTCTGTACAGCTTACATCGCTTAATTTTCCAGCTTGAACATAAATGAATCCGCAAATAGAGGACCGAGCGGGGATCCCATTGCGACTCCATCCTTTTGGTGATAGATTTCTTCATTGAACTTAAACGTTCTGTGTGCAGAAGCACGATAGCTGTTTCAAGTCAGGGGTATTGCAATTTCGATACTCTTTTCCTGGACTTGATCACATAAATACTCAATAGTCTCCGCGATAGGAACACTAGAGAAAAGTGAGCTAAAGTGCATGGATATCATTCGTTGGCCATCCACATTTATGTTCCTCATTAAACCTATCACGGCGAAAGAGTCCTGTAAATTGTGGGTTGCGAGGGTGGGTCTCACTGGATCCAAAATCGTCCCAAGCCATTTGGATATTCCATGATATGGGAATTACACACGTCCAAAATTGGCCTGAGGGGTATTCCATTTTTGTGTACTTTGGGTAAACAATACAACCTTGGGATTATTGTTCCAAAATATATTCCAGGATGAATAACATATTCAGTGACAACACAGATGACTGGAGAAAAGGATACAACGGAACAGATAGAGCAGAGACTATCAAAGATAATCGGAATTCTAAAGCCAAAGAGTGTCATAGACGCAAACACGTTCGAACTAATCCGACGGATATATATATATAACGGTTAAAAATTACCGGATACCCATGCCTGACGAACGGCAAGAACCGCGAAACCGGTCTTGTGCTTCCAGGGAAATTCTGTCCAGTAATTTTCATACTACTTATTGTGAAATATATAACGTATGTATGCATTTATGTATGCATGTATATAAGCACGCATATATGTAGTTATGAGTTAAAAATGAGTTATTCATCCAACCTGGTGGGTTTGTGGCAGGTTAGCCCGTATTTTGCATGGAAGATGTGTTTTGAGGAGAATCTTTCAACCGGAGTTAAAAGATTGTCATCTGTATCTTCCTTCGTTTTTGTTGGGCCATGAATGAATTGATTGACCATCACTGAAGACGATACCTGAACAAACGTGAATTGGCAATTCGGCTGGTCGGCATAGGGGTAACACACATGCATTCGGACCGGAGTTCAAAGCCCGGAATACGGATATGCACTACTGATGAGCTCTAATAAGTGCGAAACTTCAGTCTAGTGTTTGGCTAGAAGAATTGAGGATTGTGCATGAAGGTGAAATCTGAAAGATAGTCAATTTAAAATCAATATCAAACATCTCAAACCACTACTCACAAGTAAGTGTGAGTTAAATGGCATATATATTTGCATACTTCTATGGTGTCTCTTTTACTCGCCACCACTCATCCATCCACTCCAGGAGAGTGAACAGGCACACGGATACACATGAAGTGAAACGTTATTGTTGGGTACCGATGATATTCACTCAACAGAGTGCATTACCTCGGTTCACTTGCTTCTTTACTCATGATACGGTGATGGTGATGATGAAACGATTGGTTTTAGAGACCAAGTGAGACGAACTTGGCCCATTTTTGATGAAAATGGATCAGTCTGGATGGATCCAGAAATAGAACAGAAACAGACTAAGGGATTAAGTGGCCGATCAAAGACCTGCCTTATGAAAAATAACAAAAATGTTGGGGCTTGAATACTCGGTCTCCGTGGCGATGAGGTGGTGAGTTTTGTCACTTGAACTCTAGCGAACAGCTCACTACTGGTCACCCAATCACACCTAATCGGAATGTGACATTTGACGATATACAGTTAGTTGACTTTCAAATTCATCGAATCAATAATGTGAGCAATCGTCGAGAGTGTTTCTTTCGAAAGTTAGACTCTTTAAAACAATCGAGAAATCATATTTGCAAAATACGAAGTCTAAGCTTTAGATCATTCAATCGTTCAAAGCTGCTCCCCTCAAGACGTTGATTACTGCGCGCTCGAATACGGTCCTCGATGTTCTGCAAAGCTATCCTCTCGAGTTCAAATGTGAAGAAAAAAGGTTTATTACATCAAATGTTGAACATCAGATTAAGTTATTCTCATAGTTAGCCACCAGATAGTAACCCGTAAACTAATTCCAAACAAGTGGGATGGCGACGCAGTAGAATGAGCGTGATTTCAAACCGGACGACAGTGCAGCTTGATGCCATTTGAGTTAATTGGCGGTGGCAGAGTTCGAATCTTGGACGTCACGAATACAAACAGTTGTTCAAGGCATTTTCTTCTTCACAACAATTTCATGAGAGATTATAATGGCAGAGAAGTGAAAAACTTACACAGTTTGATTTTTTTCAAGGGAGTAGGCGAAAATCGATCGGGTTGGAACAGCTAGCAATAGTTGTGCTGGAAAATTGGACGAAATTGACGGATCAGAGACAGTGGTCAAGACCAGCCAATGTTTGCTCATGGTGAGTTCAACTGACAGAGCATCCAAGTCCGATTTGGCGGGTTCTGTGGTTCGAAGAAGTTGAGCCGGAGACAAACGACCCGACAGAGTGAGAACATCCACCAATTCCACCGGGAACGAGTGTCCGAAATCCAAACACGTAAGTCCCAACACCGAGGATGTACGCGTACGGGAAACGTGACCGGTAGTTCCTGCCGGAATTGGCAATTCCGATGTTCGAGCAACCACACTGACCGTCTTCTCTCGTGACAGACGTTTCGGGTGCGGTTTGCGCAGCTCCGTTGTGGAATTGGGTGTAATAGACTGGGAGTTTCGTGCGGATCCGTATTCCGAGTCACCATTCAGGCTCGTCTGCATCTCCAATTCACTGATTGATTGATTTGGGCCAGCAGCCAGAGTAGTTCGTTTACGCCCAATGGCACGAAAAGGCGAGGCTTTTCCTAAACGTCAGTTGAAGTAATGGTTTGGGCGGGGGAGATGTCTTCGGTAAACCACGGTTATGAGCGGTTAGCAACAAGAACAGCACATATGAAGCACACAGAATAATCATACCTAAATTCAAAAGATGGGAAACAAGGTGTGTATGTGTGCGTTTCACTCTTGTTCCAGCATAAAGAACATCACATATTTGTCGATCCCTCTCCGGTAGGAAACCAAAGCCTCACTATTAAGATGTAAACGAGTCTTCCGGTAGTGAATCACAGTAATCCGGTCTGGGTTGTGTTCAAACAAGCTGTTGTATTGGAGACCAGAGCAAGAGTGGATTCAAGAGTGCTGATTCTATTGAGTTTTGTACCATGTACAAACAAGTCAAATTATAAATTATTTGACAATAGCCTTTGGTGAACAGTTTTTCAGTTTCACAATGAATCCAATACTTAAAATCATGAAAAAAGGTGAAGTAATTATTCTTTGAACTCAACCCCCACATGTTTTAAGCTGAGTATCAATGATGAATGTGGAATGCGTGAAATGGGATAAAGCGGTTTGATCAACCACCCGTGGTTAGTTGAATAGAACGAGCTGCAGTGTGTGTTCGATTTCCCCGGTCCTGGGTTCAATTTTGCCGGTGGGTTGACATCGTTGCCCCAATGATAGTACCCCAAAACTGTTGAAAAGCTTCCCACTCACTCAGGACAACTTGCTCAAATGAGTGACAGTTCGGGAGAGCTTAGAATCTTGGACCTATCTCGCTAGAGTGGCTCTGTTGTACAAGTTGGCAACTCATACAGGTCGTTAGAAGTAGCCCTAACCCACTGTTCGCTACTTACCTATGTACATACATTTCATCACACACTGAGTTCCCTTTTTCGCATTTGGATAATCTTGAGAAAACGTCGTTCAAACCTCTGAAAAGAATACGAACGCAAATGATTAGGAGACTTTAAGGTCTAAGCTTTATGATTCTTCTCACCGTATTCGAGGCGATATGATATGATTCGCTAAGACGAAAACACTGCTGAGTAGGATTTCCAGCTGCGGTACAGTCGCACTTTTATCCGACCAAACTGTGCCTAAAATGGTAATCGGTGAGCACAACTCACAAGCCCGTACACACACACATGCTCCTGAGTCGGAGCAGAAAATCCAGTTTGGGCGGAACCATGTCAGTTGGATAACACAGAAGAATAATAAATATTCTTTAGGCGTAGTGATAATTCCCTGGGATACGAACGTCGAGAGAACAAGGCAGAAACCAAGCAATACATTCCAATGCGCCAGTGAACATAAATGTAGCGCAGCCAATCGAATTGCGAGCCTGCTTTCAATGCATTTTTCCAGTCATACTTTATTGTTCGCCCCTTATTTTCCCTGGACTACTTAAAAAAGATTTCATTACTCTATGTCGAGGTCTGGTAACTATCAGCCGTGTTTCTCTTATTCCTTTATACACCTTGATAACAAAATTATGTAATTTGCATATCACTCCATGTGAGAATTTCGCTCATAAGATACTCAATGACCCCAGTCATCCGCTCAATCCCGATTTATCTGCTTGCCGTTCCCACGCTACAACCGGATCAAATTTTCGCTGCTTACCCTTACGCATAAACAGTTACCGCAACTCAACGGCTCCCTATCTGACTCGTATTCTCACTGACACGGGGAGGATCTCTAACGAACTAATCTTAAATCTACAAAGATGAACACCATTTAGTTTTATCATTGTTGTATACGAATTAGGAATCCATTTTTTTATCCCAATGTCACACTGAACACATTTTTGGCTGAAATCTAGGCATAGTTGCCTGCACAAGTCATCTATAATATAACATACAACATAATACAATACAGTCGTTCGCGTGTGAGTATTTGTGGTGGGGAGAGCCGGCAGTTTTATGCTGACCTTTGGCTGCTACTGACACAGCTGTCAGTCGTTGCAAGATGGACTCAACCGACACAACGGGTTTGAGTTTTCGGGACGCATGAGCACAATTCAAACGTCGTTATTCCGGACAAAGCGAAAAAAGCAGATAGGTTCAACTGAGTAAAACGTGCAAACGGCGTTTTCTTCAAACTGGATCGACCAGAAGTGGACTTGTGGATTGTGACCACCCGTTACCATTTTAAACACACACTTTCGTCGGGTAAAATGCACCTGAATGGCAGCTGAAAATTTCACTCAGCAGTGTGTTTTCGGCTTAGGGAATCACCTGGTTTATTGCGCAAGCTTCATTCGCAATTTCTAATAAAACAAGTAACACAATATGAGCAGATTGATATTGGCCATCGATTTCGCGTGTTGTCAATCAGCTGTCTACGCACGTTAAATAGGTCGAATGTTATAAGAAGAATACCATATATGGACTTTTCGCATGATTTCATGGGTTCAGTTTCGTATTACGTGACCATTTTCAACCCTCTTTCCTACACGGTTAATCGGTTTCCACTAAGTAACTGCTTTTATACTAACATCCCCTTTTCCGGAATCTTTGTAATCATTATCCCCTCTTTCTCGTTCACCCATACCCAAATGATAGTGGTAATGGTTCAGCAATCCGGTTCTTTCCAACTGAACCCAGGNTCCATATACGGTGTTCTTCTTATAACATTCGACCTATTTAAAATGCGTAGACCGCTGATTGAAAGCACGCGAAATTGATGGTCAATATCAATTCTGCTCATATTGCGTTACTTATTTTATTTCAATGGATCAAAGGAAAAGGATGTGTCTGCTACTCACAATTTTGTTCCCCCTTAATGGTATACACAAATTCCCATCTCGGTGGACATGTTCTAACAATGGTGTTCTATAGAGGAGATTACTCTGTTGGACCGCATGGAATGCAAAACCTGGAACTCTGTTCAACGCTTAGTCGATCTAGCTCAAGTCCAACCTTATATGAAACAACGAAAGCATAAATATGTTAGAAATTTATATATAAAAAGCGAGAATACTTTTCAATTCAGCACACGCGGCCATTCAAACCTACTTGATAACAAACCCATGGGTTATGATAACAGAGTACACCAATCGGCGGATAAACGCATTTTGACTGGTGTCTGATAAGTTCGCTCGGAGAGTCAGAGGCGAGTTGTACGTCTCTAAGTCTGGTTACTCTGTATGATGGGTTAGCTCGATGGTAGTCTGTAAATATCTTCTGCTTAAATATGTGGTTTGCATCTTCACAAAGAGACATTTCGCGAAATGAAAAGACTAGTTTTGCACACTGGATCAAGATCACGCACAATTCAATGATGATCGAACAGTTTTGTTTGAGGCTGACATTATGCCCACCGTTAAGGCATTAAATCCGTACAGCCAATCGAACGGAGTAGCACTGTGAAGTGCGTTAGGTCCATTACGCTTAACGGGTGGGGGTTTGACGGACAAGCAAATACGTTTCAGATACACAAAAGAGAACTAATAGTGTGTGTGTCTGTGTGACCACGATATTGAACGTTCTGTGAACATCACCGGGTAGGACCGAGTCTCATACAGTTACTTTCTGTATGCACACAACCTAGATGTGACATTTTGATGGAAAGCGACCCGATCAGGCGCAGAATTTTTTCTCGGATTGCGCATCTGGGAAGCCAACTTGGTGGTTACTTTCCTTTAGATGTTTTGTGAAGGACAATGCCATTTAATAACTTCATAAACACATTGGGGGGGGGGAGTGTTTTCGGCGATTCGGGGGACAAAGTGTCTCTTGATTCTGTCCAGGCTAATCCCATTTACAAGGACATTAGAAACAAAAAATCAAATTCTAACTGGCTTAAAAAGAGTCTCTCTAAGGGAGGTCATAAGAGGTCTGTATGATTGACGTTATTACATTTGCATAATGATTGATGAAATGTTACTTTTAACAGTGAGAGAAACTAAAGCACTCTTACGCGGCTGCCTGATGTTGTTAATCTAGTGACCGGGGTTAGTGGGCTGGACTTATTTCTCGCTGTAACGCATTCCTGTGGAAGGCAAGTGTACACGTGTCACTTATAATAAATAATGGAAATTGTTGTTTTAAATACCCTTTTTGTTTATTAATTATAGAAGTGAACAATAAACTTTCAGGAAGGGGTCCGCGACCATATAAAAGCTGTCTGAGAAATCACAGAAAGTGGGAAGATGAGTGGCAGCTGTGGTGGGGTTCGAACTCAGATCGTTACACGTGATTTTTTCTTGCGCTGGTAACGTCACCAGATTACCGCCCCTGAGGGTGTATGTTCGAATCCTGACTTTCCTTTTTTGGTGTTGCATGGCAGCACTTTGATTGGTCGCTTCCCTCTTCCTGAAAATTATATCATTGGGTGGTGGTGGCGCAGTGCTTTAGTCGCTGTCACTGGCGTGCTTTAGACCCTACGGTTTGAGGTTCGAGCCCCGCTACCGCCACCCAACTTTAGTGGTAGGCAAATTTGCTGTCGTCTGGTTCAAAACCACTCCTAACCTATCGGGGCCTTATGTGGTTAACCACTCCAAGTCCCAGGGCTTAGGTTACAGGTTTCCATCACAGAACAGCAGGTCTTCGGGTCTATGGGGTTTACCCCATCTGCTGTTCATCACATGAGTGTATGATAAAAAAATTTAAAAAATTGTGTATTTAATGAAAGAAAGTAAAACTAAAAAGAGAAACGTTGAATTTAGAGTAACGAACTTAGGACATCTGTGACTAGTCCCTTTTATGGATGGGCTGCTGTGGTGTTATTTGGTCATCTGCGCAAATCATTCGTTCTTTCTGTTCTGTTTCAAAGGAGTATTGGGCGTTTTTTCTGTAAACTGTTCGGTATAACTCACAAATTTTCCGCACATTGACTCTTCGTTCAATTAAGTATTTGTAGTCAGGGCCTTTGGTTAGGTCATGCACATAGTCCTCGTCCTATATAGACATTCAATTATCCATCCAGCTGTGCTTTATCTGAATCCATGACATCAAATTTTCTCACAGTTTCACGGAAGGTAACTTTATCGAGAGACAGACGAGTTCCATATCCAATTTTTGATCTCTTCAAGAATTGATTTCACCTGAGACACTGTGTCAGAATGCGAAACAATGAATTCCCTAAAAAAATTCCGGTTTCCACGTGACTCAGGAAATGGCAGTATGAAACACGAATGTATTCTCACGTGGTGCATACCTCGAAAGTTTCAGTAATTCATAGACAGATTCCCCAATTACCAGAAGGCGGAAGTAATGCATCGCCCTGGATGATCATAGGATCATATCCGACCACGAGAACGACGACAACGATCACCACCACCAGCCGTCCGAGATTTGCATGATTTTTTCTAATGGCAGAACTTGGCTTGGTTACATAACTTCTCTCGCAAATTACTTGTTCAACTAATCATTCGATAAAAAAAACTCAAACAAAAGTAGTTATAATGTTGCGGGATACTACTCACATTCATGAGTAGTCAACGTGAACAACATTGCGGTTGTTCAAATTTTCGCGGCATCCGCGAGTGGATTAGAGGGTTTATTACTGCAACTACAGAAAAGACAAACAGTCCTTCAAACT
The DNA here is from genome assembly GCA_900618425.1 of Echinostoma caproni. Taxonomy (NCBI): domain Eukaryota; kingdom Metazoa; phylum Platyhelminthes; class Trematoda; order Plagiorchiida; family Echinostomatidae; genus Echinostoma; species Echinostoma caproni. The sequence goes on along the minus strand of UZAN01051351.1, from coordinate 10,237 downwards.
TACGATCACCGATCAATAGACGATCACAAAAATACTATCCAAATGTTGCAAATTTAATGTTTCGACCGATGTTGTTCTTGAAATGCATCCAGCTCCTCGACCCGGCACTGGCCTTTTGGAATTATAAAAGTAGTAGTAGTAGTAGTAGTAGTAGTACGAGGAGCAAAAGGAGGATTGACTAATCAGGGGGAATGGTTTGTTTAGGAACATTAGAGTATTCTTTTACGAAGTGAATAAAGCGGCAGCTATCACCAACGGAACGCATCTGTGAGCATAAACCGATGATACGGTGAACCGAAATGCACGTTTTATATGCCGTGAGTTGTACGTACGCATGTGTGTATAATATATATATATATATGATATACAATAATAATAATGTGTATATAATGTCAGCTGACTTTCGGCTGTGGTGCGATTGATAACTGAAATAGGTTTGTGTTCGAAACTGATCATCTAGGAGTTGATCACAGCATTCACATCATGAAAGCTCACCGTCCGCGCTAGCGGAGTCAAGATGGTTCCGGATCTATCACAAGTGTCATTCTCGCCCACTTGGTAGACACTGATCATCTGGTGAACCCAACTGAAGCATACCGCGTTATTTATCAGATTTCCCCCAACCGGTCTAATTATGTTAGAATGCGTACTTTGGCCGTAACCGAAGCCATATGGATTGAACATTTGACCCGCGAACTATGTGTTTAGAAGCGTCTTATTCAAGCTCTCCCTCTCCCGGAACGAACCCACCCCTCCCCCTGCCCACGCACACGCATTTTCACACAGTAACACCGATCCCTTAGAACTGGGTCACATAGCCAACGTGACGTAACTGAAATACCAGGAAGCACAAATCTGAGTATGTTGTTGTTGTTGCTGCTGCTGCTGTTGTTGTTGATCGAAATTGGAATCCCAGCATGGAATGAAAAAGTAGTACACCCAAATTCGCACAAGAACGAACAGAGGCGTCCAACACCATTCCCTCGGTCATTGCACAAAACTGTCATCGCTACTGAACAAGTATCACAACTCACGTTCTCTGATTCGGGTGATTGAACTAGACCATACGTGATCGTTAGCAAACTGTCGAAGATAGTCCGTTCGGGAACGTTGAATCATCGTTTGAAATTTGTCGACTTTCATAGCCGCATTTGCAGCATTACAGGCTAAAACGGGTAACGGAGACAGGGGAAGAACAAAGAGAACACAATTGTTAGTAGAATCAACAACAAAAAGAACAACAAATCTACATTTGGTCGCGACTTACCATTTGAATGTCGAAATTTATCTGTAAAAACGTTTACAGTTCTTGCTCCTCGGCCGCGCACGCGAAGTGACTATCGTCGAAGCTGGGCAGATGTAACTGCACTCTGAGATTGTTTGTCCCCGGGGGGATCACTACATTAGTTTCTAAAATCAACTTGATCGGTTTCAAAACACGAAGCTATCGTAGTAACATCAGTGCCGGTATTAGCACAAAATTAAACTTTTCGATCTCGACAGGAACAATGAGTATTGGGCTCACATTAACCAATCCGGTGTGAATGTGTATGTATCAGCTCACACGAACGGAAACTGCATCACAGGAATAGGAGGATCGAGGCTCATTGAATTCGGTCAGTGTGATTAACTGCTCAATCAAGTACCTTGTCGCCTACGCTCACTTGAGAAGAATCCCTCGGGAATGGATAAAAGCAAGAAGTTTTGTGGTGGTGGTCGTGGGGGAATGATGGGTATATGGCTTAGTTCGCGGTTTTACGAGTAATCTGAGTTCGAACTAGTTCCATTCAAGCTGTTGAACTTTAACTGGAACATTCTTTGCCACCTGTTTGTATAGCGGCCTATGGGATGCACGATTCATGTTGTTTGCTAATCTCTAACAGTTTCAGCCAAACAATTGCTAGGTTGTTTCATCTAATTCGCATTGATCGTCGAGAACGATTGATCGAAGGAGAGCTTTCAGGTTTAATTGGCTCAATATCGTCAATTGTAGATCGCGTAGCGAACTTTGAGCTTCACCTTGTTTGTTTCCAGCTGTTTTTTACATAATAGTGTCCGGATTTAGTTCTGTCCATGTGACTGCTGTGTGCCTCGTTATGAAGGCTTTGTTCCTGTCCATTACGATTCGGTGCAACCTCCCAACCCTACAACCTTACATACTGTTCCCCGTGAAAGTGACCCCTTCCCCCCTTCACATTAAATCTGTATTCTGACTTTCTTCTGTCCACACATTTGTGCAACCTGCTGAAACTATCCCGCCCTTTTTCGCTTTCAAGACCCATCGATATGTTTTTGAGGGTCATGTCTATCAAATTGTTCGCTTTCGTCTGTTCAAAACTGAATGCTTTTGGCATTTATTCCTATCTTGTCTCACTTTACCCGTGCAACGTGCTGTGTTATCTGTGATTCGGAACCTCATGGATTTCTCTATTTCCCATTGTACGGGGTTCTCTCTTATTCGATCAATCGAGGTGTTCAGCTTGCAAGCACTATAGTTCTCGTTCAGCTTGGGATTTTGTTCTTCCCATTCTGTCTCGAGTGGTTGCGGTTTTTCTTTTGTTCTGTTTAACCCACACATCTTCTGTCCTCCTACTGATCCTCTCCCCCCGACATCGTCATTTGCTTTTCTTTGTACGTCTCGAGCACAAAAGCGACACTAATCACCGATTTCAAATGACTATCAACTGCGGAAACAGTTCAAACTTCAATCAGTGCAATATGAAGTCTCAGTATGTTCGGGAGTTGGTGTCAGCGATTGCGGCTGAGCAAGCCTCCCGTTGTACCTCCGAAATGCTCCCGTACGACCAAGTGTCTCAAATAGCCTCTACTGAGGAAGCCCTACACACTGTCTTCTCGTAGGACGGAGGTGTTTTACCACTAAAAAGAAAGGACGAAAAGCCAATATCCGGGAGTATAACCGGATTGGTGAACCACTGGAAGTTAACCCACGGGAGTTAGCTAAAAACCCTGATCCCAAACCAGCCAAGAATAGGAGTACGAACCGGAAACCCACACCTTCCTGGTTGTGTTAGTTTGATTGAGTATTGAGGTGTACTGGACACCTTAACCGTTTGATTTCTTCCGAAGGGTGTATGATTCGATGTACTGGAAACAATGGTCCCCAATCACTCGAGGTTTTCACAAACCGTTGCACTGTCTTGTGAGTTATTCTTTGGCTAGCCGAAGGATCCGGTTGTAAACTCCCTGAGCAAAGTCACCTACTTTAATTAGGAACAGCACAAATTCACCAACTTCCGTGAGATACGACCCTCTGGATCGAAGGGTTACTGGTGCAACACGCGAAGCGCGGTAACACACTATTAGTACATGATTTGAAAGTGTTTAACAGATCCGATTTGTACTATAAAATAGAGCAGATTTTATTTTAAACAACCACCGCAAGAAGAGTTCTTCCACATACCGAGTGTGTGAATTCAATGAACTTTTATTAACATGTAGGTCGTTATTGTTATTAAACTGTACATTTCAACCACAAGACTTTCTAGCGTCTTACTTTTCTATCTACTTTTATATGACAGTAATGTACAGCTTATTTTAACACGCTCAAGAAGTTACAACACAATAGAAACTGTTCGTGACTACGCACGTGTTCTCCGAGTGTTGCTGAAGCATTACGCGTACATCATCAGTTATCGTGAAGCGGTCCCTTAACTGTAACAGGCATCCTTTTCCGCTCCACAGCGCATTATTAACCGAAGTCCCACTTCCAAAGAACAGGATCTATCAACCAACCGGACAATCTGTCTGTGAGCCCGTTCCATGTAGTTTTCATTTCATCATTGTTCGTATATGTAGTGTCTTTTCCACCACATATTTGGTGAGCCTTTGTTTAGATTATTTCTAGTTTCATATTTTTTCTACGGTATCCCGGTTCTTTAGGAATATTACTTTATTTGTTTTTCCTGTACGCGTTTTATATGCAGCAATCAAAACACGACCTAGAAGACCTCCAGATGTCTTCCCACATTAAGTTACCTGCATTCGGTATCAATAACCCCCGGCTATGGTTCGCCCAAGTCGAAGCTCATTTCCGTGCGCATCGCATCCGCTACCAAACGGTTATGTATTCCCACATAGTCACTTCCCTGCCCACAGACTTTGCGGAACAGGTGTCCTAGTTTATCATCACCATGCCCGAGAATGACCCATACACTCAGTTAAAGGAAGCGTTGATCACCTGCACAGGTGTGTCGGATGAACGCCGATTGGATGAGTTGTTTGGGGATCTCGAAATTGGCGACCTCACCCTGTCCCAATAACTGCGTCACTTGAGGCAGGTCCTTGGCTTCAGAGTTCTCGATGACACAATCCTCCGTCAGCTTTGGTTAAAACGCCTTCCTACACGCATCCGCGAAGTTTTATCCGTCCCCTCCAACAGTTCGTTGGATGAAATGGCAATGGCCGCGGATAAAATGTTCGAAGCAAGCCCAGCTTCGCAACTGCTTACCGCTTGCTCCAACCCAACCCCGACCGGTTCTCGCTGAGATGACATCAGTTCGCTCATGGAAAACCTTGAACTGCAGATGCAGCAGGTGGTTCTTCACCTCTCCTGCTCACGGTCATCCAGCCGCAACCGAAGTTGAAGTCGCTGGACTTCACAGACCCGTAGAAACCACCCCAAGCCAGCTCCAACCTTCAATATCCCTGGTATTACCAACAATTGGGCCCCAGAGCCAAGAAATGCACTCAACCCTGTTCGTTCACTTCATAGGGAAACCTCAAAGCCGGACAGTAATGACGGCGCTTGTTTCCGATATTGTTTACGTCGTGTGCTATTCACTCAAGATAAAAGCACAGGTATCCGATTTTTAATCAACACCGGTGCTGAACTCAGTGTAACTCTCACCACCGCCACCTTCGACCAACCACTGTCACCCCACAAGCAGCCAAAGGTAGTCGCATTCACACCTACAGTCGTCGCTCCATCACCGTCGATTTTGCTTTAAGACGACCATTCAGGCGGATTTTCACCATCGCTGATGTCTACACTGCCACCATTGGTGTTGACCTTTTGTCTGCTTTTAGTCTCGTTGCTGATGTCAAGCAGCAAAAAGTGCTCGACACCTCCACTTCATTATCTGTCAGTGCTCGTGCCATGAGCATCCGTTCCATGGGACTCCTTCTACCCGAACCCGAGTGACCCGTCTTCTTCAATGTTCTTCGTGAATTCCCAGAATTGACACAACCCTCCTATGAACCTGCAAGTGTTACACAAGAGTTGACCCACAGCATCATCACCAACCCGTCACCGCCAGACCTCGCCGACTCACCCGAGAAATTGACCATGGCTCGTGCAGAGTTCGACCACATGCTCCAGCTTGGCATCATTCGTCCATCCAACTCCCCCTAATCATCCCCACTGCATATAGTACCCAAGAAAACCCCTGGAGATTGGCGTCCTTGTTGCGACTACAAAGCACTCAACAACTCCACCATACCCGACAGATACTCCATTCCACACATACATTACTTCACACTCATTCTCCACTCAAAACAAATTTTTCCAAAGTCGACTTTGTGCGTGCATACTATCACATCCCAGTGACTGAATCCGAAATTCCCAAAACAGTAATCACAACCCCATTTGGTATGTTCGAATTTTTACGAATGCCTTTTGTTTTACGTAATCCAGCACCTACCGTTCAACGTTTTATGCACCAAGTAACTTGAGATCTTGACTTGTTATTGTTTACTTGGATGACATTTTAATAGCTAGCACTTCACCCGAAAGGCACAGCTCCCACTTGTGCATTTTATTTTCACGTTTTCAGCATTATGTTCCTACATTAAACCCATCTAGATGCATTTTCAATGTCTCATTCTCGGAACTTCAGGGTCATAACATTAATTCCCAAGGCATTCTCTCACTGTCTTCCAAGAGTTACAGCCAGTTAGGACCTCCCCCGTCAAACTTCCGTTAAAGAACTTAAATCTTTACGGGGTTTGATTAACTACTATAGTCGTTTTATTCCCGAGGAACAGAATCTTTCAATCAACTGGACAATCTTCCTGTGAGTCCGATGCATGTACCTAACATTTCATTATGATTCGCATATGTAGTATCTTTTCCACTACAGCTTTCCCCCCCCCTCCCGGTGGGGGGGGGCGTTGGTGATGAGGAAAATGGATCACGGAAATTCAGGATCCTGTGTGTTTATTTTTGCGTGTAAAGCAAAATAACTGGGCACAGAAGCGTTGATCATCTCAACACCAGGATAAAGCCATTTTGGGCTGGATGTCATCAGAGGTATGAGATCGCCGACCGCACAAATTATGGAACTTGGAGACCTAACACAACAAACGAAAATGTAGTTCCTATCAATCAATCGGAGCAACTATTAATTAGGTGGAATGTCTCAGTTTTCCATCCCAATGACGGTAGATCACTGGTTAAGATCATCAAAATAGCAGTCCTGAGTTTGAACCCTGCCACCGCTATCATCCATCTGGCTTCATTGTCTGTATTTCCCCACTCAGCATTTGTACGGCCGCACCCCATTCTTGAATGTTGATTGTATATTTGTATGTTCTAAGCTCACCAAAGTTAACTACCTCTCTGTGTTCTCTGATCATCTTTGATTAGTTAATTCCCTCATTCTGACAAACTAATTCGCGCTACTCCCAATTTTCGTGAATACCTTCAGTCCTGGCTTCGCTTAAAATATTCCCTGGTTTACATGAATATTATCAGTAGTATGTGCAGGCATCTTGTCTATTCACAGTGCATACTTGCTTTTCACTTATGTAGGCGTAACACCCTGTTAACCATTATTCCCAATGAACCCAGTAAAGAAATATCTGCATCGAAAACAGTCAACGCATCGCACTTAGTTTTCTCATTTTACTCACGCTGTGCTTGGCGTTTTATTAGTATTATTGTTAGTATTATTATCATTATTTCAACACGTAACCAATTACACAGAACTGGCAAATGTGCTACAAAAAATGAACAAAACGTCTGTAGAACGTATTCACAGGTTGTGTGGGCATTTTATTCCCGGTTTTGCTGACCAAGGAAGGGGGATAACCTCAGGGTCCCAACCCGAAGACTTTGGCTAGAAAGCAAAACCTTCAAGACAACAGGACGGATCTCATAGCCCGGAGTCCATTGGGAGCCGGTATCCAGCTCATTGGATCATTTGGACTGGATCAACTGTCCAAGGTGCTCAATACATCTTGATGCTCAATCGAGACGGAGACCATTGCCACAACCAGGAAGGTATGTGTGTGGTTCGTACGCCTCCTCTTGGTTTAGAAGCAGGGTTTACAGCCAACTCTCCTAGATGAAGTGTCAATGGTTCACCAACACGGTTATAGCTCCGGATGTTGACCTTTCGTCGTCTCACTTTGTTGAGAAAGCACCTCCGTCACGGGCAGATAGGGAGCAAGGCTTCCTCAGCAGAGGCTATTTGACACGCTTGGTCATATAGGGGCATTTCGTGAGGCGTAAGTGAATGGTAACCAGTTAGAACCCCAGACATCAACCCCGACCATACTGAGGCTTTTGGAGGCTTTGCGTTCTAGCTCAAACCTTCTAACCTGTGTGTGACTGAACGCAACAAACGGGGTTTTGTGAGCTATCCTCGAAAGTGATGGGCTGGGACACGATCGGTGGAGCTGTACACTTCTAGAAACGNCTAGAAACGTCTCCACTTAGGAGACAAAATGCTGGATAGACATCCCAGGGAGGATCTGGGGACAGAATGAGTGAGAGGCAAGTCGGATATTTGCTTAACAAGTTATCACTCTGACAGAAATATGCCACGAGAGTTAGTAAAAAGTGTGGTGATGAGCGCGAAACCGATCATTGTCATGATCTTTTCATATAGAGCTCAGCAGTGCAAGGACCAGAGTTGCACTGTTGAAGAAAAATGCCATATGTACCACCGGGGAATCCACTTTGTAATGCGTTGTCAAGTTTATTCATACATTTATATCTAAATCCGAACTGTTTCCCCCGGTCAAAAATGTCACGTGTTCACTTTTTCGACTGAATGTGATTCATTCATCGTTCAGTGTGGTTGAATCAGACATTCGTCTCTCAGCGCTCGTGAAAATGTAACTACATTCGTGACCTCGTGTGACTTCTGAGTGTTATTCCGCCAGGAAATTCAGTGTATTTGGTTTGTCGCGTTCGGTTCCACTCAGCAAAGCGAAGTAGCCCGAACTCCAATTTCTACGAACACTTCCAATGGCTGCTATATACTTTGATTAGATAAGAAATTTCGAGAGAAAAACCCGATCGAATCCGTTAATTGGCAATATTTTAACTGTAGAGATGGAGTATTCAGTGTGGAGCGACAAATACCTGGATTTAGTGCCATGGTAATCCATAAACTTATTTTATTGTTGTTGTTTTCTTAATTGCAGTTTCAAGATCTACAAGCAAACTTGATTGGATTAATAAATCGATAAGCAAAATGATCAAATCCATACCCAGGAACCGGTGTTATTGTCCGCACGGGAAGAGTACATGGGATATCATGTTTTACCAACCGTGCATACATGTAATTGGTCTGGATCAAATCCAATAACAGGATTGTTCTCACTCAAACATCGACCCGATGAACCTTAGGGGCATGCGTGGAACACTGTGGTGATAGTGTATCGACCATTGTGATAATCAGGACAGGTGAGAACGCGGTGCCACATCTATCACCCTGAGTCCAGCTCGCGAAGATGCATTGCATCTGGATGAAGCACGTGACCCCACCAAACACCACACCGTTTAAGCAACGAGCAGATGTGGAGAATGAACGACTGCACATGCGCGCGCGTACACACGGGCACGAGTTGAACTTTGCGAATGAAATTTACAGCACGTCTCCATTGATTGCTGCACTTAACAAGATGAGATTAAAAAACAAATACAAATGAAAGCCACTTCATAAAAGTAAATATGTTGTTGAAATGTTGAGCCACTGATCTTGCCCTGAAGAATTATGACTTATTTCTGTCCCCACAATCTTTACTAGAAGAGATTCTACTTGATTAATTTCCGCCATAATTGACTACCAAACCAAGTTATTGCACAGAACGGCATATTCAAACGTACGCGTCATGAAACCCCAAACCCGCCACATTCCTTTCGTTAGATCATCCTGCAAGACAAGGAATAGTCCAAACATGCATGAATGATAACTTACCCTTCTCGAGCAAAAGATTGGCCAATTCGGGACCGTGTTCATACACACGCGTTTCATCGATCACGGGTCCAAACGGAGGTACACCATAGGCATGACAAGTGGCTATCCTGAAAAAAAGGATAATATGTAACAAGCAGTTTGAACTCCCGTTATCGAAATGTGAATGGTTGATAAAATGCCCTCTCTCACGCAACTAATGTGTATACTGGTTCCCAGTGGTCGTAATTGTTTAAAAAACAATCTATTCCCAAAACATTGCATCCGATTACTTAACTGTGAACCATTCGGTCGGGGGGGAACAGCACCACACGATTTGGCGTCACTTGTATTTGAAAAGATGAAACGACAATATTCATACACAGAACTCACATTTGTAAGCCATTCTGGTAATGCAAATACACGAGGGGAAATAAATACAGTTTACCAGCGTCCCCGACTATTAAAGGATAAGTGATTCATAGTTCAGTTTTCAGTTTATACAAACATTAACCATGCATTTTCGTGCACCAGTTTTGTTTACTGTATTTTGGTTGACACTCTTTGGAACAGTAAGAGAAAGACAAGAAAGTTGAAAATTGGATCGAAGATAAAATGCTGAATTCAAGCGAACTTAGGTTGCAAATGAATGGAGACGATGCACGAGACTCAGCCATATCACTCAGTGTCTTTAACCACCCGTTAGGATCATCCAACCAGAGAGCCCAACGGGACCTATGTGACCGAGTTTCCTGATCAGTGTTCTCATACGCTCGTGCCAGGTCTTAACTTGACGACCCTGGGCTTTATTTTAACCACTACCTGCCTCGGCGAACATCGCTCGCCGTGGCAACCTATTTGGTGATATGTGTAACACGTCCCAACAAGCGTAATCTATGGAGGTCTTCCATTTTCTCCAATGGGCGACCGCGGTTAATTGAAATCGACGCCTAGCCTCAGCATTGCTCGTCCGGTTGCCCCACCAGATTCGTGCAATGGTGCGTAGACAGCAGTGTTCAAACACCGATGTCGGACAAAAAAGTGGATTTCACAGAGGAATATCTCATGGAGAGCTTATAAACGATCTCCTTGCT
>UZAN01051341.1:4322-19069 GCA_900618425.1 Echinostoma caproni | reverse complement strand
TTATTGTTAATGATTTGAATAAAGTCTGACCTATCCGACTATTTTGTTTCGCTTTATGCGTCTTATAATCCGGTGCGTCTTATATATGAAAATGGATCCGTTCATTGATACTGCGTCTTATAATCCGGTGCGCCTTATGGTCCGAAAAATACGGTACTCGTTAGACGACTTTTACCGCTGACTGTTGATTGATACAATGTGAGCGGAAACCAGATTTTATCTACACGTACGAACTTCATCACATGTTTGATATTCGTCTGAAGAGAAGTACCGAAATGACAGGTCAGCATTTGGTACATTTTAAGCTAAAAGTGAACAACAATGGGAAGTTTTCATGAGTTGAACTATCAGTCTGGCAGGATCTTCTTTTGGTTCAACAATCCAACTTATATTACCCCTCTACCACATACACACACACACACATGTTCTGTTGAGTTGAGCATAGCCTGTTGTATGACCGAAAGCATTTGTTGTACAACTCTTGTATGTTTCACTCCGATTGAACGCGCGATGCTCAATGCTCAATTGACACATTCACACATGCGCATATACAGGGATACAAACATACACGCACACGACCCGGAGGTTCCTCACATGGGGACCTTGATTACACTGATCAACCAGGCAGCACACGTGTCTGCCTGTTATTGATTGGCTTACTGCTGAGGACGTGTGCGGCCAGTACCGGTTGATGACATGCTTTTTTGTTTTTGTTTTTGTACGTGAATTACGGTGCTTACAGGTTGTGCCTAATTATTCTATTCTATTGAACATAATACAGCCCAAGTGAAGAGTTTTTTAAACACACCGTTTAAATATTAGACTCATTATTTCAAATGGGAATTCATCGTGTATATAGTAAATGAAGCGTGAACTGAAAAGCTAGGAAGCACTGGGAAGCTGTTTCGACTTGGTTGGGTCTCATCAGATTCATTATTGTAAATAAACATCGCGACACCTAATGAATCATCCGAAAAAAGATTCAACAACCAGTCCTGGTGACTGGTTCTAAGACAAATGAAAATAAATAAATAACTAATCCGGAGTATTTGGCCGGAATCGATGGTGTCAATTTTTCCTCTCGGAAAAAGGTCAGGTTCTATTAGCAATTGGTTCGATCGACGGTGATAAACTTTCTTCTCCCACGCTTTGGAGTCCGATCAAATTCCACTGAAAACTGAGAACATAGAATGATAGAGCACAAGCACGTTAGAATGTGAAACCCCCAAAGCTAATTGTCCACTCATTCAGATCATATCAATTTGCAGAATGTTAGGTATCATTTGCTAAAAAGAAACATGCGAAGCATTAGTGCGACTCGAGAACTTTAAATTACGGATCATTAAATAAAATCAGACAGTTATTATAATGCATGGTGATATTCACCAGCATGTGGATTATCCAACATTTATGTTGGACTAATCTGAGTGAATGAGACGATATACTCTTGGTTGTTGCCTAAATTGGATCTTGATTATCTAAATCAGCAGGAAACTCTACAGTTTTTAGAGTTAGGTACAACAGACTTTTGTCTGTGATAAACAACAAGAAAAGAACACTGAGAGGTTCCATCGGGACGAAACAGCTGTCCACTAGGTATTTTGTCCATCATAAACGAAATTCGGTTGCTTTATTTAGATGTAAAATGTTTGAATTAGACCAATCGGTTTTTGGGTAACAAGTACCAGACACTTTTGATGATCTTGGGTATGGATTTCACTCCTTGAGAGATCGTTAATTCCCCGTGAGGTAAATGGATTTAAATACAGCTCAGTGTAACTCAGTGGTAAGGGTGTTGATTCCCAACCCGAGGGTTCACGCTTTGATTGTTGACAGGGATACACAAGGTACACGCATTGCTGACCAGTCCAAAACAGGATGAAACAGCTGTCTAGTGGTCTTTGCTGGTCATCACAACGAGTTCCATCGTATTTAACATTCAGTTGGACCCAAAACAAAGTACTGATGGGTAGGAAACTGACGAACTCCAAATGAGTGAACCCCTCACCGCACCCCGCTCCAGCCACACACAGAAGATCATAATATGAGTCTGTATTCGAGAGCACAAAACAAGAAAAACAAAAAATAGCGTTCATTTCATGAAACACATGGTCAAGGTAGTGATCATCGACCTAGTGGCCCCTCACTTGAGTCAATTAGTAAAGGCCAATGTATTCCCTGATCGATTTATACCAAAAAGCTGGTGTTTTATCAAGGTTATTTCGGGCTCCATTCCTAGCATAACAGAACCTCGCTCCTTTAGAATGGCGCACACAGAGAGCAAATAGCTGTTTCACGAAAAGAATGCTGAAAGACTTGTCACTGGGCATTGATTTTCTTACGGAACACTTGGATAAATTAATCACGCGTGACGAAGTTGCTTTTCGAGGAACAAAACTGACCGGATAAATAGCACACCGTGAGTGGTGTTTATACATATGTACACGTTTGTTACTATCCGCGTTTGACTTGCGAAAGAGAATCACGCAAGAAGTGACATATTTGCGCGGTTATTTATTGCGCGGCACACGACTGATGTCACAAATTCCTGAGCCAATCCCACAGAGAGAATCTCCTTCGAGAACAGAGCCACCAATAAATCTTTATTCAGTAGTATTGCTGAACCACGAACTGTGAACTTGATACCAAATTAATCTGATAAATCACTACAGAAATATCTCACAAACTGGATCAACATTTGAGACAAGTAATCGTTTTGAATAGTTATTTTTGTTGAGTTTATTATTCCCTCATGATCACTCGATCGAAACATTCTAAGTTAAAAACGTTGGTTTCCTCTCAGTCATTGTACCAAGACTGAAAGAAGAAAGGGGGCGAGGTGTTCACACTCCTTCTGAAATCGTAAATCGCACGGATCCATTCACTGGGATTAACCTACCCAATGTATTGCATGAGTCAGCTTATTTTGGGGTCACCGTCGTATACATCATTTCTGTCTAAATCATAGAATTCGTTTAAACCAATAAATTTCCGTTGTAGATTCGAACTACGTTACATATATATATATATATATACATATATATATATATGTATATTCATATGATAATAGCCAGTTTCTTTTTATGCATTAAGCATACGGTTGTTTAGTCAATTTTCACGCAGCGGACTGCAACCAATCCAAAACTGCCTATTAAATTTGACTGAGGAGTTTCGAACACAGCCTCCGAGCCACTGTATTGATAACCTTAATCAGCCTCATCTAGTTGTAAGATTGATTCCAATTCAGTAAACCTCTTTTCACCAAAGATGGTACGTATAATATTACAAAAGAAATAAGTTAGTTTATATAGAATGGTATGAGAAGGCAGAGTAAGTTCGACACAAGCCATAATCAGAGTGCTAACTAGCATATCTACTAGAGTATTATATACAAGTGCGCTTGAATGATGAGAAAGCGAAATGTTACTTACTGTCAAATGCAAATAATGAAATCAGATGATTGAAGTCAAGCTAGCCTAGGGTAGGATGGTACCAAAACTAGTTCCTCATAATTTTCTCAAACAAATCGAGACATGATGCATAGATATGAAAGCTCAGCCAATATTTGAATCATGAGTAAGGTTGTTTTGGACACGAGAGCAGGAGATGAGTTCCCGTGAAGTTAGAATACAGACGAAAAGTATTCAGATGCTGGGAGAGGTAACGTTTTCATAATATTCTCAAGATTACCTACGTGAAAACTGTTCACTTGTTATTTTGGGAGAAGCGACGCTTTGGAAGCAGTTTCTCTTGTTAAGCAGGGTTGTTCTGTGCACAGTTGATCACAAAATGATGTACCAGATTAGTTGAAGGTTGCATGAGGAGCAAAATATGTTGCGTAATTATGTAATAAGTTTGTAATACCATAACGGGTGATGTGCGGAGACAATGGATTAGTGAATGTCAGTTCACAGCGACATAAAAAAACAAAGAGGTGTTTTGTTTGATTCTGAGTGCTGTTAGGCTCCATAGAACCCGAAACCACAAAACTAATCTTTTTGTTCGAAAAATATAACTAGATATGTGTGTTTGTTATCGACAGAAAAGATCGCCACGAGCGCTTTACACCCTGATGAACAGTCTATCTTGTGATCACTCTAACATCATTGTGGATTGTGATTTATTAAGATGACCTTCAAAAATGGGATCTTGTTCATCTGATAATTATGAGATCTCGCGTAGTTAAGGCATAATGATGTTGTTTTCTTAGTCTTTGGCTCCAAGGTGAGTGGTATTGTTAAATGAAGCGCTTGCTCAGTCACACGCTCATCGATTCTGCCGATTTATTATCGTCTAAACTATCAGTAACATCAGAAACTGGGGTGTTGTTCTCTCAGTTTGGTTGAAAGATAATGAATGTTTCAATGCTTATATGTGGTATGAGCCGAATGAGTGCACTTATACTTCTTATGATTGCATTCCATCTGGCCCTCTGATTGATCCTTTGTATTTTTCGATCAATCTGATCCGGTATATTCCAATTCACCCATAATTCCAAGTCTAATTTCCGGTTGGAGCGGTCTTGCTTATTTCATTATCTGATAAATCTATAATCCGGAAGAAAATGGTTTAAAACATTCGCCTTCAACAAATATCCACAAAATGAATTTAAAAACCTGCTTAAGTAACTTACAAGTAAAGCAAACAGAACCCCGTCGGCTCAGCTACCTAGATGGATTGTCCTACTTCAGTTCATGAAGGAATCTGAAGTAAGTAAGTGACAGCTTTCTCAGAATATGGACTCATCAACGGACTATCGTGCCACAACAATCGAGCTTAACATGAATAGAAGACTATAACGGCTGAATACAGAGGCAAAGTTAATTATAAAATGAAGATGAAATGAAACATTGTGCGACGAATTCGTCGTATAAAGGAGGCGTAAACGATTTATCGTCTCCTCAAATCATGCGCACTCTACCCCAACAGTGCAGGCTTATTGTTCAGTTCTCTTTGTACGACATGGTGGCCCTTTCATTCGTCTATTCCTCCTTCCCGAAAAATTGATTTTACAAATATCTGAACACCGTGAAGCAAGTGAATTGAAGACAAAGGAACCAAAACGGAATAATGATTTGTCAGAACGTAAGTTCAAATCTACTTTCGGATCGATTGGATGAAGGTTACTGAATGAAAACAGAGCCCTGCAATGTGTATAATCCAAGCATCGGCAACTGATTAAGTCTGTTATCTGTGGATTAATTGCTAACTTTATGAGTTATGTCTTTCTTCAATTGAACTTTCCAATTCGCAACAAACTATGATTTTTGTGATATCGTATTTCTTGGGAAGCACTTGCATCAAGCATTTGTTTGGGATAAGGACAAATCTCGTGTAAAAATGCCTTTTCATCTACAGCAATTACTATCCAAGAAAATAGTTAAGTGACAAAGATTGCTGCACTTTGTCTCTGATAGCACTATTCCTTCAGTCGTAGGTTATATACTTGCTAATTTCTTTACAAATTCAACCTTTATCTTTCGATGTTGGTGAATACTCACCAGTTCAAGGTACATAAAAAAATAATGTGGTCCGATCAGCGCTTATGCGTTCTCACATCTCATATGTAGGTTTGGGAACCGGTTCGAAACCGCGTGGTCGTTCTTGGATATAGTATTCAACAATGGCCTTTTCTAGCTCCATTTGCAATGACCTGGTCTATAGAATGAATTGACACTAGGTAAACTGTTCGGAAGAAGTTATGCCTTGCACGTGATCACCGGCACAAGATGATTCGAAGCAAATGTTTTCTCACATGCCCCTCGGGAATTAGATCATGCGATTGCAATACTCTAACCAGGGCTGGGGCCACGGAGAGTCTATTTATTCTACTCTAGGCAAGATTGGTGAACATGATAGAAAGATACGATCGATTGATCGGTTACCAATCGGCACAACATACAGACCCGCTGCATGTCTAAAACGAGATCTCTCGATCATGGACTGGACCCGCATATTTATATTCGAGAACCTGACAAGGAATGTAAAAATTTTGTGTGATAATAGTTCGGCACGCCGGTAGACTAAATACTTTTTCTATCGATTGGAACAATCACGCCTCGGTGTGTGTGTATGTGTATTTGTATACCTAGCCAGCTGGAATCGATAAGTTTGAAACATCCGCAACGCATTACTTAGGAGTGTTAAAACCTTATGCATGTCTTGGTAAAGATATCAAGCTGAATAGCTAGCACCTACAAACAAGCCATACTGTTGCGGACGTGCTGCGGTGTTCTCAGACCCAGTCTTAGCCTCATTGCATAAGTTTCCTGTAGACAGATTGACATGGTTCATTTTAATTTCAGATTCGATCATTGTGATCCAACTTACATTTGCATATTTCACCAATTTTTTTTGCAGTATTTTTACCCGATCTAAAACGAAACCAGAAATTTTTCACATCAAATACGGGTAACATTTTATCCTCTGTCCTGTTCAGCCCTCACTACATCCATCGGTATGCGATTAAAATCTACCAGTCACGTTCATTCTGTGAGCCATAACCCCCCCACACACACACACACCCATAAAAGATAAACAAAAATAATCTCATTAGTGATGCTCAATCAACGAGGTGGCATTAATAACTGACTGGTCAGAATGTGCTGCGTTTGTGGCGCAAAGAAGATTTGTTATCTACAGATTATATATATTGTATTTCACACCCGTTTACTCAACGCGCATACTTCTGGAAGCGTAAGTGTCTACGGCGAGCTGAGTAGGTTATTCGTAACTAACAGCTGTGCTCGTCAAGGGTACCCTCTTTCGCCATTCCTGTTCCATTTCGTCATAGACGAAATGCTGGAGAACGCACTAAGTTGTCTCCAAAATGTAGGTATTGAATGGAAAGCTGGAGAAAATCTGTGCGATTTGGGGTATACTGACGACATTGTTTGCTTGTTTAAATGTATGGAGGACACAAAGAGCACTTGACTAATTAGCAAGTTCTGTCGCTTCTTTCGGCATGTGCTTTTCACCTTCAAAGTGCAAAGTGATGCTGCCAAACTGGGTGTCGCCGAGTTATGTTGTTAACCTTAACGGTCAGGAATTAGCTGAAGTTGACTGCTTCTCGTACTAAGGTAGCCGCGTGACAAAAGACGGTAGCGCATCGAAGAAGAAAACCGCCCGCAGGATTTAAACATCTGTCGTGACGATGTGATGTTTCACTGAAGTTGAAAAGTCGCGTATACTCTGCCACTATACAATCAGTTCTGCTTTACGGTTGTGAGACTGAACTTGCAAGTAGCAGTGTCCGACAATCGATGTCTGCGTAGTCTACGTAGTCCCAAGTGGGATGGAGTGAGCGGCTTAGTAACCTAGAAGTAAGTCGTCGGGTATTTGGGAATGCATCGAACGAGAACTCGCTAGAGCACCGAATCCAGCTCAATAGGCTATGCTGGTTAGGAAACGTCTTGCGTACGTCCAACGGTCGTTTACCGCAGCGCGCCTTATTCGCAGTGGCTGGCTGGTTGCAGGCTGCACAAAACCGCATGGAGGCCAGAGTATTACGTAGATACGAGGAGCGAAGAAATGCCCAGAGCGAATACGTAAAGTTGGTGTCCCTCGTCTTCCGGGATGGGGTTCAAAAGACTCCGAAACCGCATGGTTGGAGACACTGAAGGTTGTGGCTGCAAACCGACAGCAGTGGCGATCATGCTGTCACTTCTTATCAGATCAGAATGCTTGAAATAGTATGTATGCACAGTTGGACTGTGTACTCTGCGCGTTGACCATAGAGGTTCACTTTCTTTTCCCGTCCCTAACATTAAGTCTAATCCCTATCCTCCTTAAACATTCTCGCTTACCTTGTATACAATATCAGTTTGGCATCAGTAGAGTGGATCAGTGAAGTTCGCTCTACTGTATCACGCTGTACAATGATGATGATGACACCCGTTTGAGGCCAGCTGAGCTACGAGGCCACGACGACAGGGCACTAATCTTTTCACACTCGTTGGCGGCGTCCATGCGTGGGTTTGAATCCCACTGAACTGAACTGAACTTTTCACATAATCAAAATAAGACCTCAGTCGGCCAAGCAACAATGCAAATAGATTTAATTACTTCGGAATTGAGATCGTTTTCCATTTTTTGTTGCTTTCCTGTCTTTCTTGCACACAACAATGATAAACTCGTTTCCTTTTCCTAATCATTGTTTGATTTAGGGCGTTTTTGTCTCGCTGGTCCAGAAAGATTCACCGGCAGCTCTAGCCGGTTTGTGCTTTGGTGACCAAATTCTATCCATCAACGGTGTCGTTGTCGCTGGTATGTCTGGTACTAAAGCTATGGATCTTATTCGCCGTGCATCGGTCAATGGCATTGAATTTGTGGTCCGTGACAGGTGTGTTGTTTATTACAATCAAGTTTGACGTTTTCCGCATTATTTTCAATCAAATATTGTCTACGCACAATATCAATAGCAACGTTGAAAAAATACAAAACTTCTGCCTTCGCACGTGTAGTCTTTGGTTGTTACATGTTCTCACTTTGGCCTGCTCAAGATAATAGTATTCTGCCTATAAACTAATCATAAACCGATTTCTTTGTTATGAAGGTTATTTTATCTTGATTAGTTTTGTATATGGTCAACTCAGACTCCTGTCTTAATGCACCGCATTATATTTCATATGTGTGTGTGTACTTCGCACTTCACAGAGTTCATGGCATAAACGTATTTATGACAAACAGATCAATCCGTTTTTCAAGGCGTAGTACAACCAGGCAGTAGTGGTAGAGTAGTGGTTTAGTCCGTCACGACTTGCTTTGTATTTTATGGTCCGAGATTCAAGCCTCACCACTGCCATATATATATATATATATATATATATATATTCACACACGTCTGAATCCAAACTGTGTGCCAAACAAATCATCGCAACTCCATAATTGAAATCAGCATCGAAATCGGCTACAAGATGGACACAGTCGAAATCGACTTTGTTTGTATCATCGCAACTTATTTTGTCAAACACGGATATTACGGATTCACTTTTATTAGTTTGGTTTTAAACTTGCTAGATTTTTCGTACCATTGATTGTACATGGATGAATAGCCTTCCTCAGATCCGGTTTCTGCTTCTTATTCAGTGGACCGATTTCCGGCAAAGAAGCAGCTAGTAGAGAAATTACGGGCAAATACCTCATTACGTGAAAGTTGGGTGGCCGCGATAGAACTGGAGCACATCGCCCGCGGATCGATGTGATGATCATCAACCATAATTGTTTTCAAGCTTATTGTTCGAATGACCATTGTAGTTTCACAGGCCACAGACCCTGCCGACGGTTTCAATAGGGCTGCAATCAGAACATTGGTGGTGAGTCCCCAAAAGGATATAACAGTTGGTTATTCTTTTCATTGGCTAACATAACGTTCAAGATGTCAATTATCTTTCACGTAGAATAAATATATCATAGAAGGGACCACGTTACCCAAAGCACTCACGGACCAAAAGAAAAATGTATTCTTGCAAATCCGCTTCAAAGGATATTCAAGTAGTGATCCACTGGGGGGACGCTTGACCAAAGCAATCATATTCAAGCATTGATCAAACTTGGACTAGCTCATTCGATTGTTCAGAATCACCAGGCACTCTTGATAGTCAAGTCCTGACAGGGACACAAAAAGTACACACTGCTGACGAGTCTCAAACAGGACAAAAAAGCTGTCCAGTGCTCTTTGTCGGTTATCACAAATAATAACATCACATACAAAAGCAATCATACAACCGTAGCCAGACTCGATTACACGTACTGCGTTTAAAAGCCGGCCAAATCTCAGCATACACCTTAAAGGTAAGCTGTTATTGCACTGCAATCATGAAGCTGCTGTCTTATNATGCTGATTTAATCACCATTTCTGTTTCCGTATCTGACCAATCAGAACTGGCTGATATAGCAAATTTCATTCCACCTCTTTACGTATTCCACTTTATGCAATCTTAATCTCAATCCTGAAAAATGCCTTGAATGTATTTTTACCCTAAATCGTTCCCCATTTCTCTCCGACAATGTACAGATTCAGAGAAAGCCAATGAGCAGGGTTACTTGAAAGCAAATTTCACTGGTCTTTACATAACCAAAGTGCCGCTCGAAAGCAGATAAGAAAACTGATTCCTTTTTTATTCTGATTTGTTGGTGATAGCAGCTTTTCTTCAAAGATTCGTTCTCCAAATACCCCCCTATATCGCTACCCCGTGATTTTTTCTGGTTTGTTGAAGACTGATTCCAAGCTGCTAAAGCGTGGCCTCTCACTAATCAGCCATATTCCCCAAGTTCCGTTATCTGTTCTGATTGATGGTCAAATTGATGCATGCTTGAATTGTGTTGACTATATTCTATCTGATTGCACCTGTCGTTTAAACACTGACGTATGTGTACGCAAATCCCACTCACCCCTTTTTTCAATTAGCCTACTCCGCCCATCTCGGATATGTGCGTACAAAAACGTTTTGGTATCCTATCTTGTCCAGACAATAAATGATTAGGTGAGTGTTTGTTCTGACCTTCCTAATGCATTTAGTAGTTTAATCGCAGTTTTGCGCGCTCGGTGTCCCTCGCTTTTCCTCATTTTTTGCCAGTATTCTGATTGGGTAACTTGGATATAACTCGCCAAAGCTTTGATACGATACAATAAGTAATATCATTTGAAGGAACAAGAATTTGTTATTTAAACTTGTGGGCAACCGGAATCAAAGTGAAACCAGAGATAAGATTTCAATCTCAATATTTACTCACTCTTTATTGTCTTCCTTCTTTCTATATCAACACAGAAGTCGTTTGATCGCGAAAAGAAGTGTCAAATTGAAATTAAATTTTGTCGATATGTTTCGATAATCGGTGTGAGGTAGCGAGCGCATCGTGGACAATAGACTATGGGATTAGTACTTATCATTTTCAAATTCAAATGTGCTTGCGTAACTTTCATTTGTTGTTTGGCCTAGGGGATGAACTGCAGGTCGAATTCTTTGGAACAATAATAATTTTAAATTTTACAGAGAGAGAGAAAATCACGTGGAGGTCAACTAAGGACATGCTGCATGGCTGAGAGATAGAGAGAGGTAAGCAGATGTTGATCAAAAACAGGTATCCTCCCTCTATCTCCTCCGGATTGATATCGGAAGGATTCTGTAGGCAGTTGGATAGAGAGAGAGAGAGAGAAAGAGTGAAGAGCATAAGAGTGATGTGAAAACAACAAATCAATAATTGTGGAGTTTATGTGGCCCGGTTATTTTTATAGTTTACATACTCCTGTCATCCTTAATTCGTTTTGATGGATATGTTGAGAAAAATCGCAGTGAGCATTGTGTCCCTTGAAACTCCGTGGTTTCTCTCATTGGTTTCATGAACAAAATTCCCTCCAACTTCTAATACCCTACTCGATCGTTTTTGGTTCAATATTTTTCGTGTGTTCCATTTAGCCATCAGATATGAGCAATTGTCTGCCCATGATACTGTCTTGTTCCAATCCTGATTACCTCAAGACAGCAAAACTCAAGGTCTATTCCACGCCCCCAAAGCCCATATGTATCGTGCTGGCATGTGTAACTTCTGAGATCAAAATCTACACTTTGAGTATTAACTTGTCTATTGGCTAGAAATAATTCATATTTACTTGATCTCCCGTTTATTTTTTATTTTTCTTATCTCATTCTCATTGGAAAATTGATCTCCCGTTGATGAAACATTTTAAACTCTTATGAACGTCTCACTCGCTTTACCAGGCTTAATTTATGTCTCACCAGAGAACGTAGTTGCCTTATCGAAGGTGGGATAGCGTCTTATTCTTTGGCGTATTTGAATCATGTTTGACCATTCGCATTGTTGCTGATCCAATCCCCAAATTTATCTCTTGATTCATGACTCACTGCTCTGTTTGCAACTTCCTGGCCCTTTTATAAGCTCATTACCAAAGATTCAGCTCTTTGGAACATACTAGCTTTCTTACTTTCAAAATAAATTAAATTCGCGAGTTCCAGTGGCAAGTATTGAATACCACTTACTAAGAAGCTGTTGAATCATCATTATTCTTACAAAACACCTTTCCATAACCCCATTTTTTTCCTCAAACTCATAAACAAGTAATATTTATCCGGATTATTGAAGATTTATATTATCGAATAATGGATCATTACCTTCTTGTCTTGTAGATTGAAAAAGTCACCTCCTCAGTGTACTTCAAGCTCATTAGGCGATTATAATAACAAACCGGACGCATGTTTTATCCAACTTGTACATTTTTCTACACGGTTGTGAAGACATTCTCGTACGAGTGCCAGAGAAGAACACGCATGAAATACAAATTTCCCATCGGAAGTGGACGATCAGCTCGTAACCATTTGTAGAACAAAGAAAGAAATAAGCCTGATGCAAGAATGGTAGAAAAAATATAATGCAGTATTTGGTGACACGAATACACAGAGCATTAAGTAACGTGTGAATCGAGGGGAAAATGACCGGGAATCACGTGACCGGTTACGCAGTTCATGTTAATTTTCCGGTATGTGTATCCACTGCCTCCCTAAAAAGTCGTTCTGTGTGTTACAAGAGAGGATGTATGGTAAAACTAGTTTGATTATGTCATAGGAGAGCGAACTGAGATGCAAAAGACAGACAGGGAGGAAGTGTGAATAAACGTGAAAAATTCGAACAAGTTGTGAAAGATTTGCCTGCAGTGTGTGACTGTACACGCTAGGCATGTCTGCACTCACTTTGGTCCACAGATCCACTAAACCTTTTCCCATCAAGCTTTGTCCAAAATCCACAATGCTTTAGCCACCACTCGTAGTTCTTTATCTTCGACGCACAAACTTTAGTCACACCGGTCTAGGTGAGCAACATGCTCAGGTCAATAAACGAAGGAGAGCAGAATTATTTTCTACTATTCTCAGTTTATCAACGCTACAATTTTTGACATAATTACTACGATTAAGGCTCGAGACTTAGGTGTTTCGTCTAAAACTTGATGGGTGTCCATTATGAACGGTGATTGTTATCGTCCAACTGTTAACGTATCTAACTTTCGTGAACAGAGTTCGCTAGGAGTGGATATACGGAACGGTAAACATGTGCCTTTTTCGGTGGTACCAAATTTTTGATTTATTTCCGGGCTTGTGAATGCAAAACACGATGTACCGTTTGTGTGATATTTGAGAGTTTTACTCACAAAAGTATCGCATGTTACAGGAAAACACTGAAGCTTTACGAGATGTGTCAAACCGTGTGACGATACGGGGACATTGACTAAACCGTCACCAATCAGCATGTGGCGCAATGGTAGACCGCCACACTCTCTCTCATTTTCTAACCAAGCTTTGCAACATCAACATTTGTAGAAAATAAATATTTTCAACATTCGTTAACCTCAGGGTACATACTGATACCTTGTTATCTGACTGACCTTCAGCGGTGTGACTAAAGTTTGTGCGTTGAGGCTAAAGGGCTGCTGGTTTTGGTTGTAGATTGATAGGAAAGGTTATAGACGGTGCGGTCATATTCCGCTATACGTGAACATTTGACAATAGATAGCTCTGACATCTCAATGCGCACAAGTGTGCTATTAATTGAATATCTTTATTTGATTTGCCAATCGTGGTATTGGAACTACTGTGCCGTTTTTGTCTGTTGTACAACGACTCCTCTAAACCATAAAGCTGTACATTTATTTACGCTAGAAGTTGAGTCTATCAACATGATTTCACGGTCACATGATTGAATGGGACCGCAACAGGATTGTATAAATTTATGAAATCATCACCACCTTCACTACTACTCACTTCACTACTGACAATAATAATATCAACAATTATAATATTAATATTTGTTCAAAAAATATAACTAGCATAACGTGCACGAGTTATGCCCGGAGCAATTGAACTGCAACCCTATTGGTGTTTACTGAGCGCAAGATCTTATGACAAACGCGGAAAAAAGACAGATCACAGTTGTTAGAACGGGATTGTCAGAGTGCTTGATTTCCGATTCACAGTTTCATGAGATAAATCGAGGATTTGGTTTGATCATGTGATGAATTTTGTCTCGTACAGAGCAAATGAAGCGTGAACTGAAAAGCTAGGAAATAGTGGACAGCTATTTCGACCTGGTTGAATCTCACCAGTAGTGCGACCGAACTGGGTGTCGAACTAGGGGGACCTCAGAGGTAGGAACGCAAGAATACTGCTCATTCGTCCACCCGAGAAGCTGGTCAGACCATTTTTTTTAATTTTCCTCATCAGTGCGAGCTTAATACAGGTATCGCACCGTACGCATTTCAGCATTAGTATCGAAGGTGGTGACTCGATTGAAAACATCCCGACCTGATTACATGTTACATGAGAGAAACGGCTCTCCAGTGCTTTTTTGCTTTAAAGGAACACAGTTTCTTTTAGGATGCACAACGGAGATTCTCAACAAACGAAGGCGAACGTCTCCGTGGACTTCGATAGTCCAACATTATGAACCTGATGGAAGACTGAGAAAATTTTAGATGAATAAACCAATCTTGCGTTAGTGTCTAGCAATGATGGAAGTTTACCTTTGAAAACGCTTATTTGCAGGTTTCCCCAAAACAGTGAGCTTAGCAATCTCCAGGTGAACCCGATTCGAAGTGAACCCACCTCTGCACACAGTTTCAATGTTTCCGGGGTTGTGCTGACATCTTTGTCACTGGAACGAGGGGTCAGTTGCGTAACCGGAGCGCTGAACACATTCGGACATTGAAGTAATCTCTGTTTCGGTTGTTTTCTTACACT
>UZAN01051340.1:0-15653 GCA_900618425.1 Echinostoma caproni | reverse complement strand
AATCGAATATTTGGTATTGCTACGTGTTCTTTGGAAATCGATTAATGGCAGCAAAATAAATTCCTGGGTGATATTGGATCTGACGGATTTTTATCCTCATAATATTATTGTCCGGTTTCTCGTACCAGCTCGTTCAAGCTCGCTTTTGTCATCTGATAGTTTACTTAATGCCCTTGAACAACTACCGGTTGTACTATTGAACGGAGACGTGGTCACTTCATTGCATAGCCATTTCAAACCATTAACTGCGTAAGTGATTTATTCCCGGACCTCACAAGCGCACCAAAACGCATTATCAGCAAGTCCAATATGCGGTGGGGCTTAGTGAATAACAGGGTACACACTTCAAATAATGTACAGAAACTGCTCATAGGTCTACATGAACAATGTTGCATCAGGTTTTAATTCTTTTCCAGTTGAATGAGGTTTCAACCTGAAGTATAGATAGTGAATAACGCCAAAGAGAAGTACTTCAAAAGGCTGTTTCTCCGGGCTGTTATAGCGAACAGTGTGAGTCCTTCGAAATCCAAATAATGTGGTCCCTTTATGTAAGCGGAGAAGAGTAACACTGAAAAATTCAACATGATGTTGAATCATAACGGTGCGACGGTTACTTACAGCCAGTTTGATAAATTCGTTGTCTCAGTGAATCCTCCAAGCAGTCAAGCATTATGTGACTAGATCGGCGCACTATTGGCCACTTGTAATTAAAAGAAGGGTATTCCATACCTCCCGGAATGATAACTTTTGTAACAAACATTTCTTGGCTGGGAAATGAAGTAATCCTATGGAAACGGACATCTTTCGTCAACAATTTATTCTGAGAAATTGGATGGAAAATAACATTTCTCTAAGCATTGTACAAATCACATATGTACTACCGAATTGATAAATGCTGGCGGGGCCTTTAAAATTGGCCACGCGGTTCGTTACATCGTCGGACTGGGAACTACACAATCACTCCTCACCGGATTTATCTGGGATACACATCCTTTGTTGCCATAGAAACGTTGTGCAATTATGGTCATCCTAAATTCTGTGAAATACTCTGCCGTTTTCATGAAGCAAGTTCGAGTTTCCAGCCACTGGATTTCACCTTCTTGTGGCAAATCGGTTTGTAACAAAGAGAGAAGAAATCTCAAAAATATTTCCAAAACACATCGAGCTGGATGGCAGGTCGCACTACGCAAACGATCAGTTTCAGACATCTGCATTCCAGCGGTCAACAATGGAAATGTTCGCTCCCAGCTTGGTAATATGGCAGAAGTAATAGATCTGACAAGAAGACGTGAATATCCAGAGGTTAGATTCGTAATGCTTCAGGGGAGCTAGTTTCGTAATGAAATTGATGATAAAGTGGCTAAAATTGACAAGTTTTCCATCTGCCGAGTTAACCGACCAGTTTCGGTTCGCAAACGAGACGGTGGTGTTATCACATGCATAAGTGACAATTGTAAACGGGTAAACGGGTAAACGAGTCTTTATGTATTCTACCATTTTTATCAGTAATTTATTGTTCAATTGCAGACCTAAACATCTCAGTTACTACCAAAAAATTATTTTTGGTAACATTTGCATTTCTCCTTCCTGTTCCACTGATCATTTTAATGACTTCGCAGATATTACTAAATTACGTTGACTCCTCCCTTTGCATCGTGCGTAATGACTTAAATAGGTTTGATGTCATGTTTTTGACAACCCTTGAACTACAAAACCTTGTTAACTTTCCGACCAGACTCGAGGCTTGTCTTGATTTGTTTCAATAACTGTCTGAATTTGTTTAACTTGCCCAGCCGTTCCCCTGTTGCCACCTCTGAGCATGCAACACTGAAACTCTCTGCCACAATCTACAATAAATCCAATCATCAATCATACACTCGGCATCGTGATCGTCATCTCCGTGAACCCGAAATCTCACCCAACTAAGAGATATATTAGATCAGACAGATTTCTCTTTATTTGTACATCATGATCCCTCTAAATTTTGTGATAACCTGACCGAATATTTGAAGTTTTGTTATGATACGTGGTGCCAGTGGGAAAGTTTATACGTATTGTCAGACCGTCTTTTGTCCCCTACAATAAAACGTATATGTCGGAAGAAAGAACACACTTTCAAAGCAAACAATTACTCTTTATTGAGATACCATTCGAAAGCAATCAAGGCTGAACTGCAGAGATTAAACACCGCTTACGCACATGCATTTCTGGCAAACAGGAATTGTCGGGATACATGGAAAATTATATTTCAGTTCTGTGGTCTCAAAACGAAGGAGAATCTTCCAGATGGCAATAGGGACGATCTCAATACCCAATTCAGCAATGGTGAAACCGATATCCTATTCCTTTCACAGCGATCGTCCCTGCTACTAATGTTGTTAATCTAATTACTGAACAAACAGAAGTATTCAAAACGTTCACCAATCTGAAGTCTAATAAAGCATGCGGTCCTGATGGACTGCCACCTGTTGTGCTCAAAGAATGTGCAGTTTCGCTTTTCCCTTGTTTTCACCAACCTACTCAACCTGTGTTTTACTAAACATTTCATTCCGGACTGCTGGTGAGTGGCTTCTATCACGCCAGTACCCAAAAAGGGACCGTCCAAATTTCGCCCGATTGCCTGTACTTCTGTTGGTTTGAAAGTCATGGTAAAAATTTTGCTACAGAAGATATTGCCCCAGCTGAATGCACCTGATTTAAATCAATGTGCATATTGCAGTTTCAGTCAACTATTGATGCGTTGGCATCCCTTATTCATTATTTCTCTTCTCCTTGGACAGGAGATGAAAAGCTGTTCGTGTATGTTCGTTTAATTTCAGTGATGTCTTTAATCTTGTTGATAGGTCCAAACTTCTTCACACTCTTTCTGAGAAAGGCATTCAGCCAGAGATTACCAATCTGTTAAGTAATTATTTCACCCATCGTTTACAGTTTACTGAATATAAGGGATGTAACTTTTCACTTTTACCCTCCACTCAAGGAGTTTTCAAGGAGCTATTCTCTCTTCCTTCTTGTTCACAACCTATATTTCTCTATTAACTACTTTTATGATTCTTTGCTTATTATGTTGGGCATACCATGAGGTTTTCTAATTTCTCCGTGTACCCCAAACTTATGCAGACTATTTCACGGGGTACCGACTGGTCTTCACAACACAATCTTAAAATGAATCCTTCAAAGTGTAATGATGTTTTATTTTTGTTTGCTGAAGGGTGATCAAAATATTGATGTGATGAACACTTGTCAGCCTATCAATATCAATAGCGAAGAGGTTTCCAGAGCATCAATTAAATAGCTTGGAGTCATTATTTCCCGCAATCTTCCTTGGTCTCCTCATGTCATCGAGACATTTCACAAAGTCAGAAAACTCACCTTTTACATTATTTGTTTGACAATGCTATCTACCCCAACTCACTTAATAACGTGTTTTGTTATCTCTTGTATCCTTCCCCACTGGCTTTATGCATCCGCTGTTAGATTTCTGGGTCCTTTTATCAGAGACTTCAAACTTATACGCACATCCATCAAACACGTAGGTCGATACAGTGGCATATCCTGTGAGTATGTTGTGCGGTTTATTATTTCACAGCAACTTAGGGCTTGGCAGAAAGTTTCCACCAGAATACTACTTGACCCATTTGATCCACTTTTTCTCAACTTACTCAATGTATCTCCACATCTAGCACTCGCTCTATGTATAAGCGTATGGCAGCACGCACCACAACCAACAAGTCTTCCATGATACCGTACGTGACACAACTTCTTACTTACGGTGATTTTGTCCTTAGGCCTCTTAAACAAAACCATTGCCAAATTTCTCTCATTTGTTTGTATATGTAATGCATCATCTTCCTTTCATTTTTTATCATACAATTTCCACAGAAGAGTGATAGTGTAATAGCTGAACGTTCATCCCCTATGGGGAGAATTAAAGCTGCTTCCTTACTTGACTTGACTCGTCGGGTGTATTGTTATGAAAATTTGATATGCAACAACATTTTGCTAGCGTCAACACCGACTTGTTGATCAGTTAATGTATTCTTCGCAGGAATGTGTTAGTCAGGTGTACACGTGTGAGTTATCAGTTGTTAGTCCAAACAACTGGAGCCTGTGTCATCGATTATGACACAACTCTGTCATCAGATCCAGAGTTGGCCTTGCACGGGGATAAACTCTGATTCTAGCTCAAGCGTCGAGAACAAAGTAGTATAGTTCGCAAAACCCTATAGGGTCAATGCAGCTCAACCTGGGGGAAATGACAGCATTTGCAACGCCACAGTGCTATCCTCAGATATTTGAGGTGTTTGTTGCGGATGAACATTGTCAAGTGGTAAACCCACCACATTTTCCATTGCTCTGTTCCATCATCCATGTCCGTTTGTTCAGTATGCCTGTATTCACCTTTCATAGGTTGCAATCACAGTAACGGTTGCTGCTTCATACACGACCTGAAGACGCACTCAGCAGAACACAAGTCTGCTCCTCCGAGAAGAAGTTAAAACAGGAGAGAAATATAGCGGGGTAAAAATAATGAAAAACTGTTTTACTGAGAGAATAAGATGTTTATATCCCGCTGATGTACAAAATAAAGCTTAATTTTGCAATGTAGGCGTTTTCTGGTTATTTTGATGATTGGCAAACTCTTGCTTTCGCTGCACAAGACAAGCAAGAAGGTGCTGCTTATTCTGTCTAGTGTTTTGAGTAGCTATGCGTGGGCTACTGATGAGTTCTCTGAAGTTTGTTTAAATCGATCTTCAGTTACACCCGACTCTGTTATTTTGTTTATTCCTCTGAAATGTTAACGTCTCTTGGAAAACTTGTGAGTCACTCGCAAAAGCTCTTTGTCTAATTGCACTGTAAATTAATTAACACAGGATATTCGATTATGCTGTGGATCCCCGTAGATATTTAACAACAGTGACCCTCGAAATAAGAACTCTCGTGCAAGTGAGTCAAAAGATTAGAACTCAGGCTTCAGAATTCAACGTGAGCGGAATGGGATTCCTAGGTCCGTACTTCATTACTCCGTCATTTTTTATTTCTGGAATCTCAAACGAAGACCAATATCCGTGAACAGCAGATCGAATTCCAATCCTCTGGTGATCATTTCACTCAACAAATACGTTGCATCACACAACTGATTGACTAACCGTAACTGTTTTTCTTGATCTAAAAAGAACTTTAGAACTAAGGGATTGTGAAAATCTGTCTAGTTCAGTTCTTCGTGACAGAATGCCCTAAGAGTATGTTAATCAATTTGAGTCATCATACTCACATAATTCTTGCCAAATGAATGACTGCAGAGAACCAAGTAGCTTGTTCACTGGTGCCCTATACAACATCTCCTAGTCGATTTGTTCTACGAAGAAATGCTGGAGAACGCCTAAAAGAACCTCCGCAACATTGGCATTTTATAGACAGTGTAAGCAAAGATCCGTTGACAAAATTATGCATTTTGTACATTCTTCCTTCATTCGCTTTGCTCCTTCATAATGCTACGTGACTCGATAATGAGTAGCCATGTATATTTTGTTACCGTTAGGTTAGTTCTGCTTTACGGTTATGAGAACTCGAATAGTCAACTAGGAGCCATCTACCACCAAGGTAGTGTTTACGACTGCTAGGTAAGGAGTTTGGTGCATTTGCGATGGATCTGCATGATAAGTATCTGCGGTAACCCATCGGATGTTCAAGAGTATACCGGAGAAAAATGAATTATCATGTTACAATTACGTTATTAGGCTTTTTTCGGCTTAACAAATATCGGATATACCTAATGGTCGTTTACTGTATCAGACCTCAGTTGTATTTGCCTCTGGTAGTTGAACGAGATCACATGAGAATGAACAGATGTTATGGAGATCAGGCATGAACAAGGGCAGAGAGGTTATCTGTCACCACGTGGACTGGGTTTCTATGGACTTCGTAACCCGGCTGGTTGGGATTAGACTTTATACGCTATCTAAGGAACATACAGGTTAATCTTAATTTTTCCATTCTGCAAAACCGGTCTTTTCAATATCCACCTAGCTCATTTGTAATTAATTTCTGCATTGTTAAAGTTTGACAGCCATCAGGAAGTTCACTTAGCTGTTTTTCACTGTGTAACGGTGACAGTTATATCCATGCGGTTTATTGATTGCCAGTATGCTGACAAATATGTCCTTAATGTTATGCCAACGATATACCTGTTTCATAGAAATTTTGAACTGGTCTGTATTTTGCTTGCTCAAACTAAATACTCACAAACGCTTCGATCTAATTTTAGCCTAAAACGCGCTAGTCGTCATCGTCGCGTTTACAATAAGCTTCCAACCCTCAATGTTCCCATTCATTCTGTTCTAAAGACTTCTTTGTTCCTATTACATCAATATAATTCATGCCACAGATGGCAGGATTTCAACACCATCACATCCAAAAGCCTAGGTCTCCTCCATCAGTCACTACGTCAGTTTCGTTTTTCATCTCTCCTCCTCACTTGTACATTCTGGATTATTTAAATTGTGATCACAAGAGCCAATCGTGTGTTACATTCTACTGTTGTTAAATTTGTGGTAAGTAAACAATTAGAAGCATGGAATTAGAATCCCAAAAGACTTTCGACTAACACGAATCATCTGTTAGATTACTAGTTTCTCCGTACTGCATTCGCCGCAAACCTTAATTCCAGTTCAGCTGTTTTCCTCAACAAAACATGTTGTGACAGAAGTGTTATTGATTCATTCTTTGAGCGGATTTCGGTATGTAATTCACCATTTATTTTTCGGTTATGTATAGGCTTTCCACAATAACTGAATGTGCCCTGACATTCTGTCTTTTCTTCACAATAAAATGTTTGCATCTTTGTTCGCTGTTCACCAAGAGTTATCAATTAATATGCTAAACCGGAAGACTTTCTGGCGGATATGGCATACTTCGACAGTAAATTAGCTAACCTCGTTTCTGGTTTGGTGGGCACCCATCAAGATTTTACTGTAATAATAATAACAATGCATCATATTAATGAATAAACGATGCAAACTGCTGAACGTTGAATGATCTGATTTAAAACGAGGTGAGAATCTACTTTCCGATCAAAGAATCATGGTTCGATTTATCTCGCAGATACGTGAAGTTAAGGATGAATGATCAAGCTTGTCAAATCCAACATTTTTTCTCATTGATCAGTAAGACACAAAATATTATCCCATCCTGTAAAGGCATGGAAACATAAAATCATGCTTTTGATGAACCTCTGTATTATTGAATTTCCGTCAAATTAACACATCCTTTACCTACCGCGTACTGCGATCGCTTTTCACGGTTCCAGTTGAAAGAATTTGGGAATCGATAAAAAGAGCTGCTTTTTATCACCAAGGTACCCATATGTAGGACTGCAACATATTTGTCGCAATCTCACGAGCTTGATGAACATTTTTATGGGTTACTTGAGAAACAGTCTGAATTATATTGATCGTTACCAGTATGAGTTATATTCAGTTATTCGTATGGGATTAATTTG
The DNA here is from genome assembly GCA_900618425.1 of Echinostoma caproni. NCBI lineage: Eukaryota > Metazoa > Platyhelminthes > Trematoda > Plagiorchiida > Echinostomatidae > Echinostoma > Echinostoma caproni. The sequence goes on along the minus strand of UZAN01051340.1, from coordinate 8,152 downwards.
AAAAGCTGTTTGACTAATTCATTACACAAATCCCACTAAGGTCTTGAGCTGAAAAAACATTCGAAATCCATCAACGAATTGTGAAGCATTTTTCATGTAAGTGCTTTATCGTCAAACGTCTGATTCGATTTCAATCAACGAAGCTCTCTGTGATTATATTCCATCGATTCTATCTATATTCATCAAGTTTGACGTTCATATGGAGCAACTTCAATCGCTGTTTACTCGTACGGAAAATGCGCTGATAGTGAGAAAAGAGCCATAACATCGTGTGCTGATTACAGCCAATTCGAGCTGTTCGCGATTATATCGGACACTCAACTGGGAACGCGGACCCCGTCCTTCCACCCAAATGAGCGGAATCAAACAAGATTATCAGTGAAGTAGATATCGTTAATGAAGTATACAAAAAGCATAAGTGAAGATGTTTTCCAAACATTATATCTCATTTGCTGGGAAAATTATCGATGATTATACTTCGATTTTTAAGTGCTTTTCGTAGTCAGGATAATCATCTGAGAATATATGACATTAGCAAGATAGAATATTCAAGACGCTAACGGCATAAAAACAGTATCACATAAGCATTGAACACAAATTTACCTAGGTACTGTATTCCTTCTAGTTAAGTTCTTTCCGTGAACTGACTATGGTTCAAAACTAACTTTCTTATTTAAGCAAAATCCATTGCGTTCAGTGAACTCAGTATTGAGGTATCTTATTATATAATTCTGTTGAATTATTATTTATCAACCTCTGCACACACCCCACCTGTTACAAGTTATGTAAAGCATTCGCGTGCTTTGCATACAAAAAAATAACTGATTTCCCCGATGGATTTTCTTCTGGGTAGACCACGGGAAATGCATTAGTTTAACTTTGCATTATAACTGAAAGAAACTTTACCCGTCTACTTCTTTTTTTGATTATCTGCGTAGTTCTTCTTCTGAGACGCTACTTAGGAAAAAATCCTGTGTTTCGATACCGCATGTTTTTTTCATTCCTAACCAACTTGCATCCCGAAAAAAATCCGTATTCGAAAACATTTTATGTATAACTAAATTAGCGCATCTAAAATACTGTCGTTTATGATCAGCCTACGGTCGAGCAGATGCCTCCTACTGTTCTGTGATGGTTGCTATCTGCATGATATGCCCGTTTGTGATTTGCTGAAATTTATAGTCCTCAACACAAGACGACAGACATCACAGACGTCTTTACTGAATATGAGATCAAGTTTGGCCGGAATGCAAGAAGAAGTCTAGGAAAAATTACCATTCATTTTGATGTCACATAGCCCAGTTGCTACTCATAAAGCGATAATCAAGCTTTCTTTTTCAACAGATGCTATTTTCTGTTTGGGAGCCTTACCCTAGGATATACGTTATGTTATTTAAATATGCACAACCTATATTTGCCTATATGGTTAATTCGAAATGGGCCATAATGTGCAAATAGTAATGAATATTCATCATTTGAAGTTACCTTACATTTCGCCGGCAGACACCTTCATCATTTACTTTCTGGCAACGTGACGTACCCTTTTCGATAGTTGTTTGGTGTGTGGTCGTTTTTCGCTCATATACCTAGTTAGAACAGAAATTTCAAAGTCAGTCTTTCGTTGGTATTAAGTTCCAAATAACGGCTACAGAACGGTCGTTTCTTAAGTTTTATTCAAGGTAACAGGCATAATATGTCAACGATCATGTTGTTTTCCAGTTGCCTTGGAATGCAGGACTTATTGATGAGTGAATACTCACAAATACAGCTCTTTAAATGGCAGTTTTATCGATGAGATCTACCAATGTTGGCCGTTTACCATAAGAAAATAAACAATTTGTCCAGTACTTTAGTAGTATTAGCAATTTTCTTCCAGCACAAATGGTTAACCTTCTCCATTAAGTGCATATAGAACAGAAGTACTATGTTGATGAATGGATATTTTGGTTTAAAATATTCTGGGTTACATGAGAAAATCCTGGAAATGCAACGCTTTTCAAACTGCAGCTGTTATATGCGTACTTTTCGGAATGAATATACAGACCTCTTGCATCTCAGTTAAGAAAATACTGTTCTTATCCGTGACGGACATTTACTGTTCATTGCGTTCGGGGACACACATTGCGAAGGCCTTTCATAGCAACGCATACACTCTACGTATATCAACTGGGAAGGCCAAAACACTTCGTACTAGCTTCTACATCTATATTCGCCTGTCAATTTACAATGTAACGGGTAAACATAAACCAGTCGGTCTAGCACAGAAAGCCAACCATCCTCAACTCTCCAAATCGATCGAAAGATAAAACTAGAATAACAGGAGTATTTCCATTGTTTGACGCTGAATGAGCTTTATGGACAGCAGATTTCCATCACTCTACCAGTAATTCAGACGTGAGGCCGCATATATTTTATCTAATGGTATTCATCATATTCCGGTCTTCAAATGACATGTAGTTAAACTTTCATTTCAAGTTACAAATTTATTAAGTACAGAAACCTTTACCAAACAAACTTCAAGAACAGGGTTGTGTTCATGCAGGAGTGGCCTCGCAAATAACATTAATCTAAATGACAGTCAGCAATGGCGTGAATAGAACTCAGGATATCTGGGTTGCTTTTTTGATGACCTCAATCATTGTACCACCACCGCACATAAACGTGGATGGTCAACTACGCGGTTAGCGAATCTGATTAGTGCCCGTAATCTTTCCAAGTTAAGTAATGGCATAATACGTGTTGACAACTTGAAACGATCCAAACACGTGAATAACACAGTTCGGACTAATAAATATAGCAGTCAAACCATAACCATGGATTAAACTTCATTCAAAATGTCTTCCAATCGCCCAATTGCCCTTAACAATGTGATAGAAGCATGCAACATCACAGGACAGGTTTATTTAGAATACTTTACTCAGTGCCTTCAACTACGTACAAACATGTGTTAAAAAGTATGTTTCTATGTCTTTTCCTCTCTCTGACCCAAAAGACCTTTGAGTTTCCTCTTTAACTTTTCTCGGTCGAGTGCTTTTGTCTTCTAATAACCTGTAATTTTTCTGACCATCGTTTTACCTAAATATTTATACCTGCACTTTAGTAATGGTATGAAACTGTGCTTTGATTAAAATATATCAAGCCTACATAAATTTCAAAAAAGGCTTTAATATATGTATGTTCTAGGGAGAACTTATTGAAATGCAAAGATCAAGCGAAAACTGCTCAGTGAGACTCAAATTACCTCAAGAATATAGCACATCTCAGCGTTAATTATATTCTTCAAAATGACACAGAGACATGTTTCGCATTGATCACGATAAAGGATTGTTATCAAGTCTTTTGCAAGACTGTTACCACTTTAAACAGTTCAGTGTAGTGTGTGGTAAAGAAGACAGGAGGAGTGGAATGGCGTAAAAATGTATCGTACCTAACGCAAAGATGTGTTTTTACAAATGTTTCCCAAAACTCAGTGATTTACAGTAGGCCTGAAATCCTTTGGCGCTCAGTATTAGATAGCGCATATCTAAAAATTCAACGTGAAGGCAAGTAAAGTTTTAGGCATTTTAGTTTTCTGTGGGGCTTCTGTTTCCTCGTTCACCATATATGAATCTATTTTACATAAAAGTAAGACGAATAGGTAAAGCCATACCCGCCAGCCAGAAACTTCGTTCGTGTGTTAATAAGCCCACCTCTGTTATTCTGACGCTCTGGTTTCAACATTGCACAATCTAAAGGAAAAGCGCTCTAAAACCAGTACTTATGAGCATATCTTTTTCGCATTTCAGTCGCTAATTGAAACGCCCATTGGCCGACAAAGATCAATGGACATCTGTAAGGTCCGCATTGTGTCCCATCGGCGCTGTTTGCACTTGTTTACACGGAAATGCGTCGCCCATTGAGTTTAGACGTAGACCTTTTGGTTTATATCTCTCAAAAGAGGTGAATCTTTGGATCCCTTGCAGACCTGATAGGTTCAAACAAGCTGAGAACACGTATTCCTTATTATTTGTACACCATTACACAATTATACGAACAAACCAAATAGATTAGGTATTGGTCGCATATTCAAGTGAATTGTAAGGAGCGCAGACGGATGATTCGATTTGTCAGTTAGCCCGAGCAAAGAGGAGAAGTGTTTCCGTTTGTCAGTTGTCCAGCAAAATCAAATTATTTTGGCATTTCACGAGAACCACATTATATATGAAAAATTAAATTAATCCAGCAAAACAATGTGATGAGAAAATTCTATGTGAATGATTTTCAACCACCCGTTCTTCTTAGTTAACCCTCGGAACAAATCCCAAAGGAGAATCTTCTTATCCTTCTTATCCTCAACCGCGAAGCCGTTGAATTTGGCAGTGCCTTACCGTCGGATATTATTGCATGAAGCAAATGCATAGGAACAACCAGTCGTCGCTTTGGAATCAGTTCGTTAAGTTTTCAAGTTCAAATGTTAACCTAGAATGCCACGTTTGTGAAATTCGCTCAGTTTATCGCGCAGAAACATCAGTTTCTGGCATCTGCCCATTCTATCCAGAATCGCTACAAACGACTGCGAAAATGTGTTCAAGAACACCATAATAAACACCGTGCTGGCTGACGTATGGCATTAAGGCGGCGTTCCGTTGTTAATTTGACCGTTCCATCTGTTATCCCACGTACCATTCGTAACTCGATGTCAATGGCATGGTACACTAAAAGGAATGTAAGAATGTATGGGGAATTCTACTCCAGGAATGTCGACTACACCCAGACAGTGCGGACAATGTCCTGCATCTTGATGGATTTAACATCTTCCGAGGCGATTGATATGTAAACTTCCTTCCCAAAGGTGACAGATTAGGCACTTTCGTCAACAGAAAATGGTGTAAAAACACTCATGTTTTTTTCACTTTAGATAAATTGTATTTTTGTTTATTGCAAGCCCAGATCTCTCGGTCACTTTCATCATACTACATTTAGCTAACATTTGCATCGCTCCTGACACGCCTACCTCTGATATTCGTTTGTTTGTTGACTCTTTCTTTTCAAAAATTGTAACTAGTTTAGACCAGTCTTTGTGCAATGCTACTGGCTATTTCAATCGTNNTTTATTATCTCGTTCCTAACAACTATAGGCCTGACAAATTTTGCAAAGTTTCCTGCCCGTCATGGTGTTCAGCTAGATGAGATATTTGTTAACAGCCCCCGAATGTTTTTTTTAAAAAGCGGCCTCCCATAGCTAACTCAGACCATTATTCTATTCTTTTACACCCCAAAATTCATGATAAATATTTTGACCTCCAAATTAACCGTTTCACATCTAGAATGACATGAAGGAGAGGGTGCACCTCTGACAACTTACCCAGACTTAGAGATTTGGTTTCTTCTATCGACTTCACCGTCTTTTCTAATGCTAATAACACTTCTTACATATCACCTAAAGTTTTGCTATGATCTGTGTTACCCATTTGAGAATATATATATTCAGATTGACAGATTCTCTTCGCCTCTTCTTAACGCTGCTTCGTCGTGATAAAGAAAAGACCTACAGGACTGAAAGCACAGTGATGTTAAACATTGATCATTACCAATCAAAATGTAAATACTGCACATGCATTTTGCATCATGCAATAGCTCCTTCCCGGATGTTGAGGAGTTAGCCCGTCAATTTGCAAATGCTTCTTTACTGAACTCAGCACACCTTTATTTGCATCTACTGGGGAGAACCAATCTGTCACCCCAGCGGAGGTTTCGAAGGTGTTGAAGTCTCTTAAATCTAACAAGGCTCATGGTCCTAATTCATTGTCCCCTGTTCTGCTGAAAGAGCGTGCTGAACAACTTTATTCACCTGATTTCGAGTTCAGTTTGTGAATGTGATCTGGAACTATCACCGATTGCTTGCCCATCAGCATGGTTAAAAAGTTTTGAAAGAGTCGTTCCAAACCGGAAGACTCTTTTAGCCGTTGCTCATACTGTATTCAGTTTGCTTCCAAACTTTTGCTTTCCACTCTGGATATTGTTGCTCACTTTTTTCACTCCGTTTCATTCATATTGAACAAAGGGTCTGGCATCGTTTGGTTAATTTTTCTTGATTATGCCAATGCTTTCGGATTAATTGGCCGCGGCATTCTCATTCAACTTCTTTCGGATTGTCGTCTGGTAGCTGATTTGTTGAATGCATTAATCAATTACTTCCCACATAGGATACAATTTACTTTTTTTGACGTTCAATCGTCCTCCCTGCTAAAAGTTAACTCTGGGATTGTTCAGGGTGCTACTTGTCTCTATTTGGGTATTCATTGTACACTAACTATCTTTACATCCCTTCCAAGTGAATCGCGTGCAAGTATGCTGATCACGTAGTGTTCGGTTGTCCCTCAACTAATTCTGACTATTTTTGTCAACTTCTAAAAACATGTTTTAGTTGGTCTGCAAACCGACATTTATTGCTCAATGTCGATAAATGTTTGGATGTTCCTTTCAGCCTTTAAACCGGCACTCATTATCAAACCCTTTTGAGTACGCAGCCCGAACTTTCTGTTAATTGTCAAATATTTTGTAGTTACTTAGGCACATGATCTTTATTGGTCCAAACTTGTCGAAAACATTTACATTTAAAACAATGGACTATCTTTCTACGCTTTTAGGCTTCGAAAGTTCGCCGTTTCCCTAAATATGGTTCTGAAATTTGTGACCGCCTGCATACCTCCACACTGTTTGTACCGTTCCTCTGTATCTTCTTCCTGACTCACCCGTTTCGGTGGAGATTCAAAGACCGTTTTGGTTGTTTTCATTTTCAACCGAAATTATGATTAATGCAATAGATTTATCAACCATATATTGTCAAATGAAGAACACACCCTGCATCCCATCTCAATACATCGGTGTCTCATCCGAGTTCGTGTTTCAAGTTTAGGATTCTTTGTGCACGTACCGAGTACATATCATTAGTGACTTGGAAAATCATCTGTCACATTAGGGTTTTATCACATCCATCTGCTTTTCATTTAATAAATGTATAACTTATTTTTTCTCATGCTCAACGTTTTCCGTACTGTAACTATCCGAAAGTGATGAAAATTGATCCTATTGGGTGCATAAAACTTAACATGACTTGAATTGAATCATCAAGTCGGGTTGGAGTGAACACCAATGATGAAGTTATTTGTTGTCATGGGTCTAACATACAGACGTTTCCAAAAGTATGGCACCTTCCGTGCCGCTGAGATAAATCTTTATTTATTTGTTTCAGTTATTTTATTTCCCCTCATAAATAACAAGCCTGCATCTAGCTGTTAATTGCAGACCCTGAGACAATGCGACGCAATGACTTAGTTTAAAAGAGGAAAACCTTTATTCAAAACGCATACATCTGGGATGTGAAGAACGAAGGTATCTTCACATCAATATCGTATATTGCTTCTGTTGAAGGAAAGGTGTTTGTTTATAAAGCTTCAATCTCAAAAGTTGCAGAATACTGAGAGGGAGTGCAAATTGAGAGTCCTCATTCGCACCCCTCTTATAATTAACCTTCATTCCACTACTCAAAGAACTTACCAATAATTGAATAATCTCTCTTCTCTGTAGCCTTTTTACGTTGAACGTAAACCAGCAAGTGACAATCTGTGTTCAAAGAAGCATTTGGAAAATTAGTGTTATTTTACTTTGCATTGACGTTATAGGTGGTCGTTGACAGTTTGCCCAAAAATGATGCTCCTGTAGGTATTCGTGCGAACGATATATCAGTGAAAAATATATAAAAGCTTGAATATTCCCATGATGTCATTGAGAAAAAGATTTGGTGAGCCAACAATTGCTTTCGGATATTCCTAGTCATGCTCTTTCGTATCATATAGTGGGAAAAATTCTTACATAATCATAGCCATTGGCTCATTTTAAAGCCAATATTTGTAGGTAGAGAGTAATGGGTTTGTGTGTGTAGGAAAGTTTAACGTGTTAGTTGATGTAGCCTTTCCCCACTTGGGTCAAGTGACACGTCTTGGTTTTCGCACACGGCCAAGGCAATTGGAGCGCCTGCACCAATCACTGTTGGGCACACAGGTCAGGGCCTAGTAAGCGAATGGCGATCGCCTCGGCCATAGCTAGTGTCCAAACGCGGGCCGCCCTTGAGCGATTGATTGGGATGCGATAAACCACATCAAAAGCTTTC
>UZAN01051339.1:0-19071 GCA_900618425.1 Echinostoma caproni | reverse complement strand
CGATATAGCACAACCCATCTTCGGGAGCTTGTTGCGGGCCATAGAACCTCCTCCTCCTCGATTACTCACATGAAATAAGTAGTCAGGTTGTAAATGTTTCCAACCGAGTCATAACCCTGAAGGGTAGTCCTGAGATGAGCAGGGTCTGTGGCCCGCAACAAGCTCCCGAAGATGGGTTGTGCTATATCGTGCGAATGGAAAATGCAAAACGGTCTGATCAGCTGCCCCGGGGTGACCCAGTGGGTAGCATGCTTGCGTTCCTCCCATGAGGTCTCGGGTTCGATTCCCAGTTGGGTCGATGGATTCACAATACTGGTGCCGAGACCCGACCGGGTCAAATCTAGTGTGCTTCCTAGCTTTTCAGTTCATACTTCATTTGCTCTATACACGACGAATTCTCATTTGAAATTACGTATACTATTGAATAGGAAAACAACAACCACGCTAACGCAGTAGCCCAAAGATCACGTTTCACTGACCTCCGATTCTCGAAAAAAATCCGCGATATTTTGAAATTACGTTGATGCCAGTTTCGCAACACATTTCAATCAAGTCACAGACCGAGAAGCCAGTTGCTTGGTGGTCGTTTGGGCCGCATGCAAGCGTTTCCATGAGTGAAATTCCCTTTCCAATCTTGTTTGACTTGATCCTACTATTTATTTATCATCATCATTGTGACCTGCTTTCCGTTCCTTACAGTCGAAGTGCTTGCTTTTTGACATCTGATGTAGTGTCGATCTAGCCAATGTCAATCTCATACTGTCTCCGTACATCACATCGGTCTTGGATATTGGTCCGATCCCCTCTGAGACGACCTATTCCTGTTTTGGCTAATGGTTTTCATGTTTCCAAACGACAGTTTTCAAAGCATTTCACACACCGATAGCTTGACAAAGACTTGCATTCCTTTCACTTGACGCAGATGGCGAATGTTTACGTTTTTATGCAATTAAAAGGAAGTCTACTAAGTAGCATTCAAGAAAAACAGGTAGTCTGATTTATCCTCATGATGTTTTGTCTGTGCGCACAGCTTTACGTGGTTCGATGAACCAATTTGTGAATCATTCTGATCAAATACACTTCTCATGTTTTGTCAACGGTATACATTAAAGATCCACTGTCACCATGAACATGCTCCGATCAGTATTATGCCATCATGATTTCAGAAAATCGATATAAACAAACTTCCTCTTCAAAAAGTATTCAAACTCTTTCTGTTAATACACAAAGGGTTGCTTTTTTATGATTTGCCTAAGAGTTCGTCCGTTGTATCAATTTTATACCGAGAAAGTTGGGAATCATTGGTGTCCCAATGTACATTCTCATTCACATTTATGATTAGAAAATACCAACATCCGCCAACATCACCAGCAACACTAACATCCGCATCCCGAGCTACAATCATTCCAAATCATTTCAAACACGGTATAGCCTCTGGACATACTTTTATCGGGAATCGAATATATCTGGGTCAAAAGGCTGCCGAAAATAACGTACCCAGGTCATTCAGCCACCTGATTTCTCTGGGGAACGATCCACCAATTGAATTGTAATGTTAGTGCTACCGGTGCATTAGTGATTGAGTCCATCAGACGCTAATTCTAACCTCAAGTTGATCGAATTCGATTTGAGCGATTTTTTCTTATTTATGATATGAGTTCACATTCTGACGGAATGCTTTTAGCAAAAAATGTAAGTATTTCGATAAAAAAGCCTAGTATGTGAGGAAATAGTTGAAACCATGCGGTAAGCACAGTGACTGGAACAGCTGGCTAGATGGATACCAACAGCCATTTGTCAGTTCCTGCTGCAGTCCGTGCAAATGTGTATCGGTTGAGAAGAAACATAATGATCGCAAGGCGAGAGAATATATGAAGTAGTTGAAACAAAGCACGTCCGTTTTCTTTTCATTAGTTTAAACGGAAAGTAACTGTGCACTTTCGTGTGGTGGTTTCGATTGTTGCCTTCGGATTGCTCATTCAGATAAAGGAGTGGATTGAAAACCGCAATATTCGAAACAGTGTCAGAGCGAAACTGCGCAAATCATGAAGACTATGTGTAGTGTCCCAGGCCTACGTGATGATGCTTACTCTGGAGCGGTGTGTTACAGTTTCTGGACACCTGAGATCAATCAAATTTGAATGCTAACGTCAATGACACACGTACGGCTTCTGACTACACACCATAGGCAGATCGTACCAGCCAATCCGAGACAGTGCAGACAGAAGCAGAATTATGCAAGCAGTATTTCAATCCGATAGGTGGAAGCCTGATAACCAATAATCTTCTTTTGTACATATTATGTAATCGCCTTCATTTCTTCCAATAAACGAACTACTTACTGCCTGTCCTGTGGCCTTTACCTTACTTCTCGTTCACGTGGGATATTGCGAACTGGTACGATTGCGGTCCAGTGCTTCTGTGATTCAGTCCGTGGCAGCTGATCCTAGATTCGTGTGCGGTGATTCCTATTGCTTGATTCGTGTTCCGAATGCCGTGCGTACTACTACTGCTGCGATCCTTACATTATATTTAGTGCATACACGAATACCACTGTTTACGACATCCAGTCATACGACTCAATGGTTCTAACCATCAATTACGCTGATCACGCGGTTCCCATTCAGATCTAGTTTGGCCAACGTTCAGCTTTTTCCACCTGTTTTGGAAACCATCATACGCTTAGTTGACCTACTTAGTGATATGCGTAGCATACTGCCCGACCAACGCAGTCTATAGAGGTCGACCACTTGCTCCAGTGGGCTACCCCGATTGCTTTAAACTCTGTGCCTGACTTCGGTATTGCTTGTCCGGTTGCTCCAACAGACTCGTGCAAAACAATGTGGATAGTTTTGTTTTCACTCACGATTACCCCTTGGTATTTCTGTTCTCGTAATGGCCAAGACACTGCGCAGTACTGTAGCACTTGTCAAACTATTACGGCCAATACTCGACACTTCACAGACATTCGAATGTCGCCTCGGTGTCACAGATATCTCAAATTGGCTAACTGAGCCTTCTGAATGCGTACCGACACTTCATGCATTTGTCGAGTGAGATAGCTGCCCAAATAGAAAAAGTTGTCTACTTCCTCAACTACCTCCCCAGTTAAAGCTAGCTTGCAACTTTCTGGGATCTCAACTTAGGAGTACGACGTTGTCTGTCTGCTCCAAAACCGACAGTCTGCCACCTGGAAGCAATCGGATGCCGCTATAGTCACAGAAGGACGGCGCTGTTTCCATGGTCAAGTCTATAACTAAGATAAATGGTACAGGGGACAGAGAGCAAGCCTGATGAACACATCTTTTTGTGGCGAACTCCGGTTAAGAAATGCCATGATCTCGGACTGGATTTTGACTATTACTCTAAAGGGATCGTAATACTGAAACAAACTCCCTGGAAACATCCTCCAGAGAGAGGCAACGCCAGAGTATGGAGCAGTCGACTGAGTCAAAAGCCGCTTCCAGATAAAAAAGTGATCGTTCTGCGAAAAGGTTGTCGGTGTTCCAGAAGTTACCGAATGGTGGTATATGCAACTTCAACCGAGGCCCAAACCGGCCCTATTCTCACGCGTGCACTGTCCACCGGCGAAAGGCAATCGGTGGAGTATTATATCAGCCAGAAGTTACGAGAAAATGTTTATTGAACATCTGGGCCGGAAGCCTTATACCTTTGGAGATAATTTATTTCCTTCAAAACCTCTATTCCGGATGGAAGACTGATATCAACTGGTGGTATTTCTCGTTTGAGGTTGACAGCCCTAATGTCGGTGGTAACTTGTTTGGCTGAGCCTCAAATTGTTCTGTTCATCGATCAAGACAGTGTTGCAACATATAAATCAATTTGCCGTCGAACTCTCTACTTATCTCTTCCTGTGAATCCATGCTTCCTGCCATACGGAAAATAGCGCGACTAGTATCAATAGCCTCAATTGATCTGTATATGCGCTACCCACAAATTATCGCGGTGATTCTTCAGGCTCTTGCTTAGCAGGCGTGAAAGGGATTCGCTCGCCCTATCGTATATGGCACCCGCAGGAACGATTTTGTTAGCGTCCAGCATGGCAACCATTACTTTTTTTGCTATGCTCCACAATCAACGATTGTTTCGATCAATATTCGTCTAGCTCGCTTAATTTATGTCCAGTGGTCATCGAGTCCTTCGTTAGAAGATTAAACTGAGAGTCAAAGAGAGAACTCCGCTTCCATGGCCTAGATAGTAGTATGGTAATCCGTCAGGTTTCCTGTGGTACTTCAATAGGCGGAAGGAGTAGTTGGCTCGTACCAAAGAATGTTGCCTATCGACGATTGTGGACAAAAGAGGGCGGCAGACTTGAATAGATGTGCACAAGCGGTAACCGATGGCAATGCATCGATTTAAGTCCATCGTTGTAGGGAGTTTGGAGTTTTGCTGTAGGGTTGTGTTGTTTCTTTTAGTGCTTGATAAGAAAAATCCCTGATTTTCTCATAGTTGAATTTGTTGATCTTTTTTAATCAGGGATTGCATGTGGGCCTCCTAGGCACCTCTCGGATTTGTCCAGAGATCCAACTTGAGGACCGATGTCTCCAGCGACTACTACGATATCCATTGATCAGACACTCTGATGCAGCTGACAAAGATTCTTGTAGAAATCATCTTTCGTTTCATTTGTACTGTGATCGATCAGTGCATATACATATACGACGAATAAGCACGTGGATTTCGTTTTTTAACTGCCCGTGCTGAACCATCGAGAAGTACAGTGAACATTTAGCTACTGACTGCAGTTCAGTCAGTCAATCATGTTTTTGCCACAATGTCGAAGAACATTTCTGAATGGCCCACCTTCTTAACTATTTTCCCTTCATGCACGCTAGCGCAGAGTTATCGTTCTGTTACACACAGAGTTTTCTTGCTCGGAATGTTAGAAAACGAACTAAGTTTCGTACATATATAACTTATGAAGGAAACTGGGAATGCGCACATTCAGTCCCATTCATATACAGCGGCAAAGCCGCGCATCTTTTTATGTGAATATAAAGCAACGGGATTTTACACACTCACTCAACAGCTTACCCATTACAAGGTTCAGATTTGTCTAACTTTGGAATACTGCAGTCATGCTTCAGGGGGGGGGCTGGAGCCTCCGGTACTTTTTTGACACTTCTCTCGCCGGCTGAACATTTGGGTTTCGAAGGAAACGCTCGTGCACCGCAAACCTGCTACTTGCACGAGATGAATGAACAAGATCAGTCGACGCAAGAGAGACAGCAGCCATAGTCTACTTAGACTTCCCCAAAGCTTTCGACGGGGTTAACCACAATAGCTATGTTGTACGAGGGCTGTTCTCCTAGTGAACTGAGGAATCCCTTTGACAACGAACCGTATCAGTCCGGGTTAAAAGTTATCTATCGGGACCAATTGAGACCGTGCGTGGATCTCCACAAGTATCCGTACGTTGTGCGTACATTTTCCTAAACGATCGACCAGATGTCCTTGGAATAAAGGTATTATTATTCGCTGACGATGCGAAAACATGGAGGACAATACAATATTCTAAAGATTATGAAACCCTGTAAGGATCTCTCGATGCAGCTAACAGATTGTCTATCACTAGTGACATTTGAATTCAACGTTGAGAGATGCAAGGTTGTATCGCTGCTCCACAGAGGTCGCTTTCCATACATACTTGGAACTCAGCCATTACCGCGTTCTCCAAACGGCAATTACCTGGGAGTTATCGTTCGTGAGGATCGAGGATGTTCCACACATTTCGCAAGAGTGTCCTCAAACACGTTGGATTGCTAAAACGAGTTACTGGATCAGTCGAAATGGACCTATTTCCCCGTTTACCATCAGCATACATTAGACCACACACGGAGTATGGTATAAAGGCTTGGAATCCATGACTGATTCGCGACCAAAAGGCACTTGAACGTCTGCAGAGAACAGCAACCAAGATGGTCAAAGGGTAATAATCTAAGACGTACGATTAAAGGCTGCGAATTCTCGAACTGTGTTCGTCTGAATACGTCGAATATGGGGAGACATGATTCTTGTATATCAAATACTACATCAACCCAACCACCCATATAATACTCTACTAACACTATCCAGGAATGGTCACCTGCGGGGACATCCATTTAAAATTTTGCTCCAAAGGAGTCGGCTAGATTGCAGGCGTCATTCTTTCAACCTCAGAATTTGTAATTCCTGGAAATCTCTTCCACCTCAAGCTGTTTGTGCACCAACCATAGAATCATTCAAGTCACGGCTGGACAAAGCATTGAAACATCTAACTTTTCAGCACCCATGAGTGAATGCCATAATTTGCTATTTAATTGTACTACCAACCAAACTCACTGTGTACAGATCCTAAGGGATTCAATAAGCATCAGCTTTGAAATTTACCCATAATAAAAATTTGAATTTTAAATTTGAATTGTGTTGAGCATACAGCCGTTGGTCTTTTCGATGATGCGCTCCCCGCATCCACTGTTCAGCCGCTCATCCGTTTTCGTGCGTTCATATTTTTGTTCTTTTCGACCGTAGTACCACAAAATTTTGTAGCAATTCGCAGTCAGGTAAAAACATCAGTCGTGCATGACAATTCCTTGAAGGCTAATAAGAATCCGGCACTTTTTTCCAATTTAATATGTTTGGGCCTATAAAAAATAACGTGAATGGATATCAACGACTCCAGTTGCACATCATTTAATTCCCTCTGATTTCTTCCATTGATCTCAGGGTTTCTTTCATGACCTTCTGCTTTCGTCTCTGTGTGGGTTGCATCAGTAGCTGACTTCCAGTATGTGTGTGTGTTAAATCGATCGCTGACCTGCGCCTATTCAGTTCACTAAAGTTTATCTCTACAAAGATCACCATTTTGCATCTTCCTCCATTTTTAATTTGCTCACAAGACCCGACCGATCACAAGCTTTATTTTGAAAGATCAGTTTCACACTCCGCAAACGGGTAGTCTGCCCGATCTTCTCTTGGGTCGATAAACTGTGAATAATGCCAGTGCGGCTCCCCTTGGTCAAAACATTTGTGCATCTTCTCCCATTGTTTTCATTCTGTTACAGTTCCGCTTATATACACAGTAATATTTACCATTTAGTATAACTTAAAATTCGATTAATACTTCTGTGTCTGAGACGTCACCGAGTGCTAAAGAAGAAAACTGAAGTTATGTAAATCAACAAAACTTGTTACGCGTTTCATGCAATTCCGTGCCACATATCTCAGTCCAGTGAAGAATATGGCAATTTATCTTTGAAAGAAATAGTTTGATTGTCCCATTTTTGGGATTCATTGCATAAAATACGCTCATAGCGTCCACCTCTAGCCATCATAGGGATAACAGTAACGTTAACAATTCATCCATTGTAGTCGGCATACATTATATTGGATAACTTTAATTTTGTATTTTGACGATAAAACAGTGAATCAGAGCAAATAATGACGCATAATTTGATCAAAGTTTCACCACAGTCAAACATTTCGACACCGCTTATCCCAAATAGCACAATTATTTCAGTAACAAAACAGTTTCGTGTGGAAATTGACGAAAGCCAGAATATTACACGACAAAAACATCCATTCGCCTGTTTCTCACCCGTTCTGAATGAAATACCAATCAACAAATAGTTATTGATTTTTTAACACGATCGATACTGGTATAAATAACAGTCCTTTTAGCATGTGTGACTTTCTTATTGGAGGTCACTTTTGATTGATTTTTCCGAATGTGTCGATGTGGTATCACGTGGTACCACGCAGGAAATCAACTAACTGATTAATTGTGAACAACGCTATCCGTTGATCTACCAATTCGAGCTTTCTAACCTAGTGATTGAAGTTCCGTTTTCTGGAATTAACTTTAGCAACATGAATCAGTTGTGTGTAATTTAAAGAACGTGGCATTCGATCACGGACGAAATTTTGGAAATAAAATGCATTCATAAATAATTCAATGCTAAAAAACGATTACATGAATTAACCAACTGAGGAAGATAAAAATACGACAAAATATTTGTGGCGAAGTTCTGATCCTGTCACAATGACTCCTCCCATCAATTAATAAGAAGCATTTGAGCAAGCTGTGATATATCTGTGTGAGATGGATGTGGTTTGTGGTTGTTGGAGTTAAAACCTTACGCGTGGCGCGTGTGTTTGCGCGCGCGTTTGAATATGTGTAATGGGTCTCGAATCATCAAACTACGCTTAGTCCAATAGATTGGTGCAATCTGAATTGTCACCGATGATGAAGTACGCGGTATTCATGGTAGTTGACTTGTTCAACTCATAGGATACCCATCAGAGCAATAGAATGTGGAACAGCAGATGAGTTCAGCAAAACGTTCTACGTCTATTCCAATATTGAAAGAATTATCGACAACTTTTCCATGCGCATCCTACAGGAGCCCGTTTACATCCCATTCTGAGAATTACACTACTTCATGTGAGTATTAGAGGATTTTATTTAATTTCCAAGGGAAAATCCATCCTGTATATGTCAAATGAAGCGTGAACTGAAAAGCTAGGAAGCACTGATCAATTATTTCGACGACTTTCCCCTTTTGAGATTATGGTACTATCGCTTTATTTTCCTTTATTGAATAAGTGACGGTAACTTTCATTTTCAAGGCCAACGAAGCTCTCAGTCGAAAGTATAACAGAAAAATTATGTGACCGCCCCATGCTGCTGTAGTGGTTTTGGCGATGATTGTCGTGGTGATAGTGGCGTTGTGAGGTACTACTCACAAAAGTGAGTAGTATGCAAAATAGTGCGGTTGATCAACGATCAAGAATTAACAATATTACCAAGGGTGGATTGCTGTGTCTCACTAACGACTGATCCAGTCATTACCCGGTGTGCGGCCGTTAACTGCAATGATATTTTCAAATGATATTTCTGTTATTTGTATGCCTAATTAATGATATTCTAACTGGAATAAACAACTATTCTTGACCGGGCACTGCCTTGTGGAGTTATAACAGTAGTAAATTCACACGTAAGACCTCAGAAATGACACAAAGTGTAATCGTAACTACAGGGGACCCAGATCTGTATTGATTATTTCATTTCAGTCCTTTCGGTTTATGGAGATTTAAAAGCACTGATCTCGAATAAAAGAAATGAGCTAAAGGTTCACCAAACCTAAGGTGAACTGGTTCAAGATAGATTCAATGGCGCACGACATATGGTATCGAATACAACACAATCAAAATAGGCACCAAACGAAAATACTGAAAACCATCGATGATGCATAGCAGCGAAAACTTACCACTTGAATGTGATTTACTATGGTAAGAATGAATATTTCAATCCGCCTAAATCTTGTGGCGATTTGTTCTCCTTTCTCTCATCCTCTGACCTGTTTACCTGTGATATCACTGGCCAAATAGGAAACCATCGGGAGCGAGTATTTTTGGCACGTTGCGCGTATCTTTAATCCACATCACTGGCCACTACAAATCCTGTTACTGACCATACTGTTTTGAACCACGATTGAGTTGTCTGATAGTCAGAGTTTTGGTGTCACAGAACAGAGTTCATCCGGTCTGAGAATGGGCGTGAGGAAAAAGTTGATCATTTTTGATATATTAAGGTGATCTGCCGTGCCATATGGCTGAACGAGTCCAAAAGACGTATTGAAAGTACATGACTGAGCGTAGATTAAGCAATGTTGTAAGTCAATCGTGAATCGATTTTTCTTGATAACGGCCTATTCTGACATGTAACAAGTGCATCAAAGAGTGCTGTTCGAGCATCACGACCCGGAAAATCGTGTCTGACAAATCTGTGACAAAGAGGCTTCGAACGAGCACATCATCAAAGTTGAAATGAGATGATGAGAGCGATGAGATTTGGGGTAAAAATAACTTAAAACATGTACCATGGCTTTGCGACAAGTGCTTCCGGACACCGGTATCTCCTTACGGTTGTTGTGCAGGTCCACAACGTGATACTACTTAGTTGAAGGCTGACCTCCGGATATAAGGATAAAACATTGTAGTCGAAAAACAGGCCAAATCTGAAAAACGCCAGATTTCGTCCTTCTCCGTTCAGTGAATATGTGCCAAGTGGACGGAACTTAGAACAGCTAGCACGCGAGTTCATAACACGAGGCATAATCAAGTGGTTGACTTTTGCACCTCACTGGTTAACAGATTAGTAGTAAACATGCAACATTTCGATCGGTGACGTGTTTTGCGAACCTCAGTCCAAATATCCATATAACACGAACAGTTCAAACCTCGGAGAAACTGCCGAAAGCAAATGAAAGAACCATTTGGTAAAATAGTTAATCCACAGAGTATATAACGAACAATCGCTTTCATTGCAGTCGTGTTTTCTTACAGTTTATCAGGAACTGTTGTGAGTGAACTTATTCTATTGGAAAATAATGTTTGGTGACGTTTTGTCTTGCCACACCCAGCACTGTACTGGGATCGCATAAGAATTTGAAAATTGCTTTAAGAAAATCAATTTAAACTATTTCCCGATCGAATCAATAACAGACCCGACTGGTGATAGAATCAAACAACCTTTACTGATCAACAAAACTAAAATATTTGGTTATTATGCTGACGATGAATTTTTCGAATTTTGCGTTTCCAAGTTGCTGTCATTCACTGAGTACACTGAGTACATCTTGTTGAAGTCGCTTTCATCCTCACAGACCCCGAAACAGAAAATCCATACATCCAAAATGGGGTTCACACCAGGAGGGTCAGCGATACCAAACAAACGTTCTGTTGATGTGATATACATACGTGGCTCAGTTATCTTGTTTTACAAGAATACGCCTCACCCGAAGGAAGTTGTCAAAGTTCTGCTTCCGTTGTCAACTACTTTCTTCCGAGGAACAAAAGTCGTGATCAATTGTTCACAAAAATACCACCTCAAACCACCACAGACGTGACGCACGAGGCTCGACGGTTCAAATTATTCTCGCCCTTCTCGATTTCATGATGAAACTAAAGTATAGACGCCGCCTACGCTATTGTACAGTGCACGGTCTACCAGCTGAAGCCACACCGATCTGATCTTTTCACATTCGAATGACCGATCCAACTGACAGAGGCATATGACATCCACCAGTTAGCATGTAGGCTGACTGCCCCAAAAGGTATATCAAAAGCATGGTGGTGGTGGTGGTTGTGGTGGAGGCTGCGGTGTGGGTGGAGGTGGCGTTGGCGTTGATGTACCGCCAAGTTTATGGTTCAGAGCTAGCGAAGTCACCGATCATTCAGGCGCTCTGGAGATCTCAAATGTTAATGTGACCGCAATTCACACAACGTTACGTAGACAAGTCAATTGACATGTCGACTGATACAAGCAAGTGAAGTTAGCTGCATGTCCCCCTTGGTTCCAGTTCGGTTCTCAGATCCAATCACCTTTAAGCACAAGCAAATTAAATGTAAGGAAAGAACAATAAACAGTTCAGTAAGTTCGCAAACATTCCTCCCTTGCCGCCGTTTGATTAAAACGAGTTACACAATATGAGCAGAATTGATATTGGCTTTCAACGAGCTGTCTAACTAGGGTGGAATGTTACAAAGGAGAGGTCATCTCCAAATGCCTTTGGCAATGACTGCACAGGCACCTTTTTCCACTTGAACTTGACTAATTAGGCATTGTCCATATATGGTATTCTTCTAGTAACATTCCAACCACTGTGGGTGCAGAGCTGATTGTGAACACACACACAGAGTTGATGGCCGATATCAATTCAGCTCGCACTGTGTTACTTGTATTATATTCCCGTTGAGAAATGTGTGAAAATGGTGCTTTGAAAGCTCAACGAAAAACTTCACAATGTTTACCAAGAAAAGAAGAGGAACAGAAGATGGATCTCTGTTTATATCTGAGTTGTACAAACCAACGTGGACAATAAAGTATCTTAATTTTCAAGTTTATTTTGCATTAATTACAAGCAATCTCTGTTATATTGGGACTTCTTTGTAGAACCAAGATCACCTGCTCCAATTGAATGTTCGTTATCAGTGTACATTCGACGGTAAACAGAATACGCCATTCAAGCTTGGAGCCCATGGTTGCAACGTGATCGGAAGATACTTCAGCGCCCACCAAGGATGGCCACCAAGATGATCAAGGGATTGCATTGTCTCACCTATCGGCAAGGATTACGATCATATGGACTGTATTCTCCTCAGTAGCGCAGAATTCGGGGAGACTTGATTTCGACGTACTGCACAACCCAAACCGTCCATGTCGGCAGCTGCTCATGTTATCGAACAATGTACACCGTATGGGACACCGTTTCAAGTTATTGTTTTCAAAGTGTCGGCTGGAATGCCGGTGACAATCTTTGGCAGTCAGAGTATGCAAATCTTGGAACACCCTTCCATCTCACGTCGTTTGTGCACCAACTGTTGAATCTTTCAAGCGGAGACTTGATGAAACCTTGTCACACCTCACATTCCTACACCACTAAAAGGAAACGCAAATTCATTGAAACCTACATTCTCTATAATCTCTTACCTGGAACTGTATGTGATATTTTTTCGCCGTGAAACGATACAATTGTGTAAATATCCTATGGGGATAAGAGAAGTATAAGTTTGTAAGTAATTCCCATGACTTAACTTTGAATTTGAAACGCATAGGCGCATACAGCACATGTTAAAAAAAGAACCTATAATGCTACCTTGCTGGCAGTAAGTAGTACATGACTAAAAATGAATGCTCACTGGACAAACTGGAGTCTTATCTTGTGTCTAACCTTTTCAGTGTGCTTGGGGAAGGTTGTACATTGAGAAGCTTGACAGGATTGCCTACTGGGATCATAGAGTATGTATAGAACAATCTGATCAACAATGGGTTCAACTTTTCTCACAGCTCAATTGCCCGTCAATGACTAGATTGTAGGGAATGTGACGGACTCTGAAATGGTTTTCATGTCTCAATTTATTTAAACAGTCCCACGGAGCTCATTATGAGAACACAAAGTGGCGAACAAGCTCGTTTTCAGTGTGTCCTAATCATGCCATTACAACATCATAAATGACTTCAGTATTGAAGACAGATTTACAAGGAAAGGAGAAAAGTATGTTCGCCGCACGACCAGGTGTCTATCCGAGCGCGTCCATGAGCATCATCCTGCGTGGTTGCGAATTGGAGCAATTAAGTCAATCACAAGTGCCTTCGTGTCGCACCTTATCGACACTAATCACATTGTAAACGTGACCGAAGCGTTCCGACCCTTGTATAGAGTTAAGACGGTCATGCGTTTCGCATTCTAGCCCCAGCGGAGGCAGTTTCCATCCGTCGTCACAACCCCCTATGTGTGCTCCGAAACAATTTGTTCAAGCACTCAAGCTCCCATGGCCGGATTGCCGACAAATGACGTGTCATGAAACATCGGAGCAAGTGATAATTGGGGACTAATTATGAAACAACCTGTTGAATACTTTAATTGCTTTACCTTTGTTTTTTTCCTTGTAAATCCGTCTTCGATACTTTAGTCATATTTATGGTGTTGTAATGACATGGTTAAGACACACTGAAAACGAGCTTGTTTGCCAGTTCGTGTTCTCACGTCTCAATTTATCAAAATAATAGCCGTTTACTACCGTTTGCCGAGACACATACGTCACAAACCTGTGTGAACAGATGGATTTGGTGGCCAGTATCGTGCTATCGAGATAAGTGTGAATGTCCCCCCCACGCCCCACACGTTTAGTGAGTACGCTCACTGTCCAATCCGGTTCGGTTTTGTGACCTTTGCCCTACGCATTGATTAGTTTTTCATTGCTATGTGCTCGCTGGTACCCAAACCTTGTAACTCTTTCCACCAAACGTGATCTGCCGGTACGAACGACAGCCCGGTTGTTTTGGTGTTAAATGAACTAAATGAGTGAGCCATTCTCAGGAACAGCCAAAATTGATAGGTGCTATCTTGTGGGGTCCAGTAACCACGGTGCTTCTGTAGACTGTGGTCAGAATAAGGACAACACGGACTCGTATCGAAAATGACGTTTTTCAGTGTGACATTTTATTACTAGGACTACTCTTTAGTCCCATCTACTCGAAACCATGTGATCGATGTTGCATTCTGATGCACAGTACACTCATACTACTGAGTTCGAGCAAAAATCAACTAACAACGCTCTGCATAATGCCTATCTTACTCGGTCTCGATGAAGTTCCTGAATCATTCTTTCACCTATTCATTTATTGAATACCGCCATTCCTTCGATTCGTTCTGGATTACCGTGCATTAGGAATTTCTCTTGCGAACTATGTTCAAATGCGCATCTGCCTGCGTCCAAACTGTAAACCATAGTATCTATTAGGTTGTGAAGTATGCTGCATTTTGGTGGCTTCGGTAAAACAATGAAAAGAGCAAGAATGATTCGCAAAATGTGGGTGGTAAGTAAATTGTGTATTTGCTATGCTCGGACGCATACACATAAACAAAACACCATTACATCTCCAGAGGGACACGGTCTTCGATAGACAAGTGGAATTCTTTGCCTTTTTCTTCACAGTGCCACATAGCTTTGGTTGCAATATGCGCTCCTGTTGTGTGTGTGTGTGTGCTTTGTTGAGAGTGAATACCGCGCGGTCAAAAAGTCTATGGTTTGCTTTCAACTGTCGGTTACAAATTCTTGTTCTAACCTCATTTTTTACCCTTATAAGAATGTGCTCCACCCCTTTGTATCCGAAGCTCCTCTCATTAGAGAAGTGATCATGTACCGAAAGCCGTGGTTTCAGTTGATTCGAAGGTATTCGTTTGTGAGGTTTTCTATCGATGGTATTTTCGGTCCGGAGACTGACTCACCACCTGTGATTGCAGAATTTCCGCCCTTAGGTTTACACAATGCCACGGGTGTGCTTTTTTCCCCTTTTCATGAGCGTGCTGATAGCTTTTCAAAAACTTACGTGTTTTACTCAACCTCGCTGAGGGCAATATCCTAAGCGAATGGTGACCTCGTGTGACGAATGCTCAAGAGTTCCAGATGATCGGCTTTGCCCGACTGTCACATGAAGACCGACGGTTTGTGAACTAATTCTGTGAGTTGTTTGACTACAATCTCTATCAAGAGAAATAATATTGTAATTTTCGTGTACTAAGTTGATAGTATATTTCACTGTCAATCAATCACTTTTGTCATTGGCATATCCTCACCGTATATTTGCCTCCGATAGTTGATTACACATCAAAACCAAATAAAAAACAAACGATGATTTGAATTATTGATTGTTACTTATTTACTTGTTTTCAACGTAAAATTGCATTCATTTTTGATTCGTTTTTACGCTATCAATAAATATTTGTGCAGTCGAACATGTGGACCCGGTATTTGAACACCCCCACTATATGTTAGCAGCACTTACCGTGTTCACCTTCACATACAGTTATTCAATTGGTGTGCCATAGCTGATTCTTCTGGGGTATTTGGGTCCCTAATCACATTCGGTTGAACGAACTCTGCAGCAATTTGTCGCAAATTTCCATGAATAAGCCTCCACAGAGATGACGAAAACATCCCGTGCGATAGGCTCTTCCGGACTCTTTTTTTCTTTGGATAAGAAGACGAAGAAAATTTAGGGTGAAAATGTACAAAATTGTTCGACTGTTCACGACACGCAAAAAAGGGTTATGCACCTTCCACTAATTTACTCTTTGTTTATTAGCGTAAACAGCTGTTGTGTCCGGTAGAAGAAAAAAATAAATACACAAGGGATGAATTAAGCAGTTACTCTATTTCCCATCCCTAACTGTAAACATAGCCGGTCCGTAGGCCGGTGAGCAAGCAGTGCGTCAACACGCAGGAAGGCAGGCCGAACTGGCGCAAGAGTTATCAAGAGGAGAATATCGTCACGCTGGGCAGTCAACGAACCAATCAATGCAGACAGGTCAATACCGACATCTGATTCGCTGAGACGGATAGACTTTGTGACAGAGTCAGTCTGCATGACGTGCGTACGTGCGTGTGGTGGCAGGCTGCAACGGTCAATCATGTGACGTGCGATAAACGTTTCACTCGACTGCAGGCCACGATAACAGCGTTTGAAGATTATTACTTTTCGTTCATCCATCTTGACATTTTGATCCGATCAATAATTGTCATTAGTCAGCGGTTCATGGGGCTTGTCCAAATTCGGAAATAGCTCCCACATGTATTGGTTTTTGACTGGGGTCATTTGAATGCAGGTAAACGAATAAGTGAATTGCAGTGTGCTTGATCAATTTTCGGGGCGATTAGTCAAGTTCCACTTAGTCAAACCTAGCTTGACTGGGGTCACCAAAAAGCCGATATGGAAAATGCAATTGTCAGTAAACGGGGGGGGGGCGGGTTTGTTTAGTCTATAATTTCCCACAGAATAATGAAAAGTTGGTTTCTAGTCGCTCACTAGTTGGTCTTTGCGGAGCTCCCAGTCGAATGTTTTAGGCTGAACAACAACCGGAAATTACCGCTCACAAAACCGTAGCGGTGTGACGTATTATACGAGGGCGTTCAGCTTACAATTTGTGCTCTCAATAAAAAGCAGAAAATCATACAGTCGATGTCACAATGAAGAACATCTGTATATTTCTCAGCGTAGAATTCCAGGAATAAAGAAAGAAGACAAATGTCGTGAGATGTTAATATTTCGTTCAATCTTCTCAATCGTTTAGTTAAAACAAACAGGCATATTTATAGCATATTGGGGTTGTTCATTTATGATGAATGAAAGTGTACAAGCATACAAAAATCACTAAACATCGAAGTAAAAGGGTAACTTCTCGGTAAATGGATTGATTGTATCAAAAACGTTTGTGTGCACAAGGTCGGATGATGCGATCGAATAAGCAGAGCTTCACTAATTGCCANATTACGTAATAGTGGTTTGAAAGAATTAGTGTCAACTATGTGTCTTGTTGTCAAGACATGTCTTGCAACAGATGATCCTGGATTTCTTGCCCATCATTTGTCGGTTGCGTCATCGATTTCACCAACCATTTTGGAATATGTTCGGCCATCCGTTGCGAGAGCCGGCGATTTGTTCTGCCTATGTATGCGTCACTGCAACTGCAGCTGAGTTGGTGTACAAAGTGTATGAGACAGAACCGGTTTGCCAGCCATGTTTACGTTTGTCCAGATCAATTCCACGATTGAAAACAATGAGCCTGAGTTGAGCAGCTGGGAATGTACGGTCGAGAGCTGACCTCAACTTCTGGCGCACATCATTGTAAATGTAATCACCTCTGAATGAATGCTTGATGTACATGGCCTTTTTACTGACGCTTTGGGATTAGGTTGGCTTTCTGGGAATGGTCTACTGTGAATGCCTATAAACCTTTCCGGGTAACCATTATTTAGTAGTGTTCCCCTCAGAGTATCCTCTTCTTCCTTTAGTGTGTTCGGAGAACAAATGTTTCTCGCCCGATAAAATGGAGTTCTCACAAGGCCACGTTTGTAAGCCATGGAGGAACAGGTGGAAAAGTGTAGGTGTTGGCCGTTCCATGTCACTTTTTGGTAAGCTGGGCGTCGTACTGTCCCATTTATTCGGGCCGTGCCTTTTTTGTCCAGAAACGCTAGAGTGTTGTTGGATTCTACTCTATGAGATACAGAGAGACGTGGATGGACTGAGTTAAAACGCTGTAAAAGTATTTTGAAATGTTCACGTAACGTTTTTACAGGGTGAACTTGGAAATATTATAACTTAGTGTTTTCTCAATCAGTCCGAGAAACATATCTGCTAAAATGGGAATTCATGGACTGCCAATTGCTACACCATTAATCTGTTTGTCAGTGTGTGGTCCCCTCTAACTCAAAACGAATTTTTTCTGTACATATAAGATTAAGTTCTCCTAATTATTCAAGAACAATATTAAGGGGAAAATTATTTTAAAAAATTTAGTCATACAAAGATCAATTGTTTGATGATGAAGCGGTACATTGGTGAAAAGTAAATCCACATCTATCTATAGAATACATTTTCTGTCGGGATACTGTCATGTTTTCCAAACTATTAGAGAATTCAAAAGAAGCTATCACATAGTGAAGCATGAAAGACTTGCCAATCCGATCAAGGATATCTACCAGCCATCCTGGAAACCTTGTGATAAGACGAGTTCTGTATGCACAGAATTGGTCTCAGTGGCGTCCCAAGTTTTTGCACTTTTGATGAATCTCTCAGTTCGGAGTGTTTCCGTTCCAATTGGTTTCAGTTGTCTGTACCCATGAGGTAACAAAATTTGTAGTTTTCTTGTGACTAGGCCTTCGGTGAGGTGATTGTATTCTGGTATGGTAGCGATTTAGAATTTCCTCTCATTCGAAACTATATCGTTCATTTTGGCGACATAACAGTAGTTCGTCAAAATTACTAATCCGAATCCTTTGTCTGGTATGAGAAATTTTAACTTTGACATCTTTTGGTTTCTTTCGCTACCTTGTTCTGTTCTGGAGTGAGACAGCAGTGTTATCGAATCGCGGCCGTATGGTAGGAAGGAAAAATATCCACCAGTTTCGCTCGGATCTGTCCAGCGTTTTCGGCTGATGTATTTCAAAGTTCTTTTAACTGATCATAAAAGTATTCAAACCGAACACGAGTTTGTAGAGTATCGACCTTAGTCGTGGAGTCTGGAACTTCATCCCCAAAGACAGAGAACCAAGTAGTTTTTCAGTGACTCTTTAACTTTTCTCCTGCAGGGTTGTTTTGGAAACGTTTTCAAATTTCATTCGACAGACAAAGCTTAGGTCTCGAAGAACAGTGGACAAATGTTGTGTCTCAATAAATTTGGTCATCTGGGCAACTGAAGCTTCAATGTGAAACGTGTTTATCTAAACTAGATTAATTCCAATTACTTGTATGGTTTCCGACAGGAGCATTTTCAAAACGTTGCGCGAATATTGTCCGGAATATTTACAATCTTCGTAAAACTGTTCACGAGTTCTTTCAATCATAGCTCTGCACCGCACTGTGAGCAAACCACCCACCGACCGCGGGGTAATGGTAGAGAGTGTTCGTTTTAAAAGCTTTAAGTTATGGGTACCTGTAATGATAAGGGAAGTAGTAGTAGTGAAGTTACGCACAGAATTCAGGACACGAACTACGCAATCGGAATT
>UZAN01051337.1:0-14950 GCA_900618425.1 Echinostoma caproni | reverse complement strand
CTCTAAAAGTCAGCTAGTCGTGAAGCTCATTAACGGTTTCCTGTAGCCAAGTCAAGTGAATGCTTTCCTGCGACGAATACATAAGCACCACAACATGACAATAACGCGAAAACAGAATGCGGAAAAATGAGATCATAACAATAAGATCATAAATACGACAGCAACTGCTAACACGGAGCATTCTTTGCTTCAAGTATGAGCCATTTACGATTAGTTAGCACTCGGCACAGGTATGGTTTACAGTGTGATTGAATCGCTTTGGTGTGTAGTTTTCATTCGGATCCAATGGAGAGGGAAGAGACACACTTAACGAGGCCTATAGAAGGTTATGTAAAAATATCGTGGCATATTTTGGTAAGCTTAAATGGGCTGGAATAGACTGTGCTTTGAGAAGATTAACTAAAAATGACACTCTTAACTTTTAATAATGTATGGCAAATATGTTGGATTGTGTGAGATAATGCTCACCTTCAGGTAATTCAGGAGCAAACAATGACAATTCGGTCAGTCATTGATGGACGTGATACATACGGGCAGGATACTGACGAGTCACAACTCTGTGGGAGTTCACAATATAATAGACTGGTGGAAGCATCTTTCTTGAAATAGGGTGAACCGAAATTCGCGTATTTCAAATAGTTAACAAGTAAAGATTTAGTGTTTATAGGCACGGGTAATACATAACCAGAAGAGAGTGACAGTATTTCTCTTTGAAGAATTTAAAGTGTGTTGATGAGAGGGAGGGAGAAACTTTACTACAGTAATCAGGCACTAAGGAGTAAAGGAATGGATTGATTCGTATACTTGGAATTATGAAGATTTCGGTACCCTCGGTGGGATTCGAACCCACGCATGGACGCAGCCTATACTTTTGTACAGCACATGCTCTACTAGTCGAACTGTGAGGACACACTGATAGCTCTGATCTTTTTTATTCAAATCATCCATCCAACTTACGCAGGCATATGGGAACCACCAGGTGACATATAAGCTAACCTAGAGAATGCAGAAGGAATAGCAATTTCGTCCTGTTAACCCCATCAAAAGTGACATAATAGGTAGCACGGCTGACAAGCTTTTCGTTTCATCCGGGTAGAAAAGATTAACCCAGGTTAGAGAGACTAAGAGGTCGGGGATGGAGCGTGAGTGTTGAGAAACTAGCTATCGAGGATGGTCAAAATTTATCTGTATTGACGATATAACCAGAAGACACCATTAAAAAGATTTCAGAATAATCAACGTGCATGCAATAGGATAGAGTTCGTCAGTGGCTTCCTATGCTATGACTTTAGTCGAGACCACTGTCCACAACTTAAAAATTTAATTTCGAAAAAGTATGAAATGAATAGGCGATATGAAGCAGAGGGCAGGGTAGACGCGATAATGCGTCGGTTTCCCTAGCTTTATCAAATCTACTATTCAATAGCTCATTATAAACACCAGGGAGCTGAATAAAAAATAGCTTGCAGACAGGTGAGATGAATATAATTTTCTCAATGTGCAGACGAGATGGTCTATCGAAGTTGAAGTTTTGTTAAGTTTTTCCGCACGAGCAGCTGGTAGTCTAGCTTTCGAGGACATGGTAGACAAGCTTTCAAGTGTTTACCTAGTCTCCCGACACGTTCCAATGCAGAACTGATGTCTGGTGTAAATGAAATTCAATCAAGGTACTTGAGGTTTTATTGATGCGGTAATTGCTTTAATAGGGCAACAAAATTTTAAAGGGGGTTACATGTTCGATTTTACGCTTTGTTTCATGGAGTTTGGGAGAAGAGAACCAACCGGAACCTAAGTCGTATATTTCCCATGGAAAAATACCCAACGTGGTCACGAATATCATTTCGTTCAGGTGTGCATGGTACTTAGGATGTGATTGTCCAGTATGGATTTTAGGAATTTGGACTCGGATATTTATGTTACAAATGATTTTTGATGATTCGGTTCTTTAATTTTTTTTCAACTTTCACGTCAACTTACGCGATCAGTTGAATCAGGCAGGTTCTCAAGCGAAATCATACACTACTCCTTCATACTGTGACAAGTGTTTTCATCAAAGCGCCACTAGCCAACACGGATGCATATCCTTTTTGGTGCTTCGGGGAAAATCTGTCAAAGCTAACGAGTCGTGTACGTACAAAACTGCGAGCTTCCGGAAGTAAAAGATCTCCAAGTAATTCTGTATTTTTATATGGATATAATCTTAAATGTGTGACAGGATGTTCCTCTTGAATGAAGGCGCCAGACGAGCATTGGTGTAGGCTGCAAACGTCGACGCGCAGGAGGTTATGCGCGGAGGGGTTGACGAAAAATTTGCAAGAGAACGAGTGAAAATACAGATACAAAGGTTCAGTGCCAGACGAATATGACTCACGCTCAAACGTTATGGCAACTATTCTAAAAGTGTTACAGTTTGTTGTTACGTGTTGGAGATTACGTTGTTCCCCGTCAAAATGACATTGTCTTGGAGACTCGAGGTACTGATGTAACAAACATAATAAATATCATGTGCAGTTGATCAGGTAGATTGATTTGAGTAAAAGAACCCCTGTGATTCCATAAATCCAGGTGGAATATAAACTCACAAACAACGAGAAAAAGCCGTGTATATCTAAACTATACACGATTGTTTTTTCGCATCACCGAAGTGCAAATCGCAGGGAACAAAATTACTGTTTGAAATTTTGGCAAACGAGTGTTTGCACGTGTGTATTTGTATGCTCAATACCCGGGACAGATGATGCTTTAGATCACATCGCCACTCATCATTCTGGCAGTTCGAAATCCAGTCGTCTCGCTGTACTACGTAAATCATTATGAGTTTCTTTCCTGGATGGGGCATTTCAGACAGGATAATATGACTCAAACTACAAAATTCGGTCGTCGAGTTATAGCTAATGAAACTGGTCCCACTGAAGAAACGCCATCTTTTTTCATTCATGTGAAGTATTATTCCTGAAGGTACAAAGTGAATATTATCAGTCATATGATCACGATAAACATGAATATACAATCATTTCAACTGGGTAATTCATTTTATTTGAACAGAGATGTCAGGAACATGGGTTTGCACAATGTATCTGTAATCATTTCGCTGCATCTGTTCACGTGCATACTGCAGTCAAAGTGATTTTTATAAGCAGTGAGGTAATAACTGTGAGACGAGGACAAGATCTCTAATCACAACGAGAGAGGATAGGGTGTCAATAACCAAGACAAAGACAACGTGACTAACCATTCCCGTGGTTTATATAGATCAGGTTTGAAAGTATAAATGGCTAGAGCCTCGGCAAATTTCAGTAACTTTTTGTTTGTTGTGTTGTAGATTGATTGTAATGCTTGGGTTGCAGTGACGTAATGTTTTTGTTCGAATAAGTGTTGTGTTATCGACGATCTAAGTCTTTTCTGCTCAGTCAATGACGTAACAATTGTAAACTTGTCAATCATCGCTTTCTTAAACCACACCGGAAAATGTTCGGTCATTTGGTGACGTAACTGACTCTCTGTCGTACCTATGTAGATGGCCGAGCATCCGCAATTGAATTGGTAAACAATTTGATTTACGGAGGAGGGCAATGATTCTTTCACCGGTGTTGGTATGAATTTGACAGTATCTGATAAATAATTATTTGCAGAACAATTTCAGGTAAGCCAAAAGTTTCACCCATCCAACCATCCATCCATCCATCCATCCATCCATCCATCCATCCATCCATCCATCCATCCATCCATCCATCTATCCAGCTGTCTAATTTTGTAGCTAATTAACTTTGTCCAGTTATCTAAATCAAGCATAAATCAATTTAAAAAGGCCACTTCATGCGCTTATAAACGTATCCGGTCAGCCAAGCGATTTTTCTATCGTTTATTTGAATTTTTCGCCTCTAGAGACAGTCAGATATACTTTCGTTCATTTTATTCTCCCCTCAACCGTGAGCTCATTTGATCATAATTGATTTGCGGATATTTTCTTTATTGCCGCAGTGAAATCAGAACCTTTCGTGGCACTTGTAAGTGGAGTATAGACAGAAAGGATTACACATCGGGCTGCACCTACGTTGCCAATCTCGTTTNCGTTTGAAGAGTTTACGACATATACGTGTAGGCCGTTTTTCATCTGCAGCTTGCTTTTTTCTCCCCAACCCTCTCGAAGTTGAGTCTCAAACGCTACAAAAGGATGCGGGTATGGTCACTTTTGAGCGAGAAAAAATAACTCATATCGATTTGATGATTCCCTGTCATTGAAAAAGTCAAAAGAATAGGAATCTTTTGTTATCCTCTCACAATATTGAAAGGCTGCTGCACACACTGAGGTTAATAATCCGTATCAGATCGAATGCTCAGCACACTTAGATTGTTGGTCACTGCGAAAGCATTTTGAATTCATAAGCTCAAAGTAACTGCAATGTCGGCAATTGAAAAAAATTCATGGTCTGCCAGGGCAAAAGGTTGAATTCAACTTTTGTAGTACCAAGAGTGTAGTAGGTTCATATGTAAGCGTTACTGTCATTGATGGGAAGCGCCATCACTAGAAATTAAGAGATACCCTTGAATTTTCGAACTGATGCCTTTACTATTACCGTTTCTGAGACGTTGAGGTGGTGATGTGCATCAAGTTTGAACTATTCGCATTAGACGGAAGTTTAGTAGAACTTAGTCAAATAGTAAGTTTTAATGTTTGTTCTCGAATCTCCATCTGCCTTGCTTCATTCACGGTGCTCTAGCTTCGTGCCCATATGGGTGACAATGGGTCATATGGCCTTTCACATATATTACTTTTTACAGAACCAAACGGTGTTTTCTACCGTGTTCGCGTTTGCCATGTTTGTCTGGAGGATGCATTCACACTCTTGGGCACTTCCAGAGTTAAGTTAGTTGAGAACGCGTCAATATACATGCATGCATGATTTAATAACTTCTACTGTTTTGATGGTCTTACAAAGTGCAATTTTGTCACCGGTAAATGAGAGAACCAATAGAACGGAGGAGGCAAAGAGGCAAAGATTGTTACCAATACTACTACGTAACCAAAGCTAATATCAACTCAGAAAGAACAACACAGTTCAAAAATGTGGTGCCAATATCCATTGGTAAACAAGTATCATTGTGCTATATTTTCTCCTCATATGAGTGTCTCCCATCTAACCTCCACTGCTATTCCGGTAGGCAAAAATGAACCAGTCTTTTTTTATCACAATCTCTGAGCTTAGTTAACAGTGGGTAAAGTAGATTAAATTTGTTTACCAAAATACTTACTAACACACAAAAAATATCAAAAGGTGCACTGCGAAATAAACAAATAAGTTACTGTTGTCACCCACTGTAATTGCTCAATCCTCATCTCACTGTTTTGTATCCCAACCCGTTTTTTGCCTATTATTCTTGTTATTGCGTCGGTAGCATGCCTGTTGGCAATATCTCCCTATATATATATATACCAAGAAAGAAACTAGATTTGATGAATTCAGTCATCGATTCAACAGTAAATTTCATGCGATCGGGACAAAGTTGACAAGTCATATTAAACGGTATCATAACAGACTTTCAGAGATTGCGCCTGAGGGTAGGAAAAAATCCATCTTATCTGAACGATAAATGCAACAGAAAGATAGATAAGTCAGACAATAAATCATTTCTGATCCCGTGGACAGTTCAAATTACTGGAAGCAATGGGTATTCGTTTTCTGACTTGCTCCGTGGAAGGTCACATTATTTCTGTTAGTCTGTCCCCTCCAGTCCGGGTTAACGATGGGGGCATCCGTGAGACAAATTACTCGGAGGGCCTAATAGAAGAAAACAATCCCATACAATCTATTGGCAACTAGGTTATGCCATAATAGACAGAAAAGATTAGAAACTGCACACCAGCGGTTTTGAATAGTTACAGTGCGAGACAATTCTGTCTCTTGGTCGGTAGTTTTATTGTCAAGTGAATTACCTCGATGGGAATCATGTTGTTATCGACTAACGACGGTAGCCATGAATTCTGTTGATTCGTGCGTGTTAGAAAATTCAACAAGATTCATTTGTTTTGGTGTTTATGCGTCGGTAAATCAGCGCGAACATAAAAAGGCGATAGAGATTGTCGAAATCAGCAAACGCTAGTGTTCCAGTCAAATGTTCCTATCAATCGATTCCTGTGGTCGCTTTCCGAAGTACCAAATCCCAAAATAACATTAAGACCAAATCAAATACAAAAGAATATCGTTTATGAATGCTATCTATCTATCTATCTATCTATCTATCTATCTATCTATCTATCTATCTAATAACACTGGGCTGCTGCTTCGGACTTGTTAAGCCTCATTAATACTGCGCACTAAGCTTTTGTCCCGGGAGAGACTGTAAACGGGTTAAAGCTGCCTGGGGGTGGATGGGTGATTTAAAATCAACCGGAAAGTGTGTGATGAAAAGTTCGAAAGTTTCATGGTTTACCACATACTCACTAGACATATTGTTCATCAGGGTGTAGATAAATCAACTTATGGTCCCAGTTACGTGAAACGCAGTTTTCGATCAACTGAAAAACTATTCAGATAAGTAGCGTGAAACAAACAAAATATCTCTCTGCAATGTTCTTCTCATTCATCATTCTCCCATTCCCTCACCCTCTCTCTCTATGTTTATATGTATATTTTACTATTGTATAACCGTGACATTTTCTTTGTTCGCTTTGTGTACGTTTTGCAGTGGATAAAAACGGCAGCGTTTGGATGCTATAGTTGCCATGGATTGAACAAATACCGCGAGCCTAATCAGGAAGTAAATGCTCATGGGATTATTGTCATTTGGCGTCAAGTGATATGATCTGAGGTTTTTATCAACGTTCTGCACGCTGTTCCTCGTGCTTCTTTTCGCGGTTAGCTGGCAATTGTTGACATTACTCTTTGATGTGTGTCTGTCTCATGCAACAATACAATCACGTGTTTCTTTGGGGCGCACGCGTGTCACCGCACGCGGTCCAATAAGCGCAAATCCCGAGACGAGGATAACGAGCGAGACACGTTTGCTTTGTTTTGTTACGTAACAGCGAATACATTTTGTTTCTAAAATTCTGCACCCCATCCCCTCCCGATAATGCTAAACTTTATCCAGCGTAGATTGTTCTATTCGACTGGCACAACACACTTTGTTATGTAATCATTTCGGACAAAACAATTAACAAGCTGTTTTGCTCAAACTGTAACCAACTTCGCACGTTATATCCAGGCCCATGAACTTGGAAAATTGCCTAGGCGCTCAAGAATATGGACGAAGGTACATTCAATTTAAGAGTTTAGTGCGTGATCACTTCGATTTAGTGATACTCACTAGCATGGTGAGTTTGATCGCACATACTTCGCTAGCAGAGGGGATCTTGGTAACTGAAATCAAACTATACTTCAGCTTTGTTCATTAAAATGAAGTGCCCCACATAAATCGGATTTCTCCCACCCAAATAAGGTCCTCATAACTCGAGTTGATCAATGCGTCTATAAATAGATGATCCTGGAATCAGTACCATAGTCCTGTAAACTAACTGGAAAGTTTTGGCTTTATGAGTACAAACGGCACCCAAAAAGGGAGGTATGATCACGCACTATCGGATGTTGACACAGATATTAGATAATCTTGCGTAGGATCCTCAACCAATTGAAACAAGCACTGTGGATATTGAGCAAGAAGTTTAATCACCCATAGACAACTGCATTTCGTGACAGAACAAACTGTTTCAAGAAATTCATTGAAATCGTCCCTTGTTACTCCCTGACTAGAACTGATAAGGTTTCTTTAATAGCCTCTGATATATAGGTCTTTCATACGAAAAAAATATTGCTCTCTGAGTTGGACGTAAACTGACAGTTCTGATTAAGGTGTGTGAGGATACCATTCAATGGTTAATTGATTTTTATTGTTTGTTTTTCAGCACTACGATCAGCTGTTGCATATTCCCCACTTTCCATCCTTCTTCAAGCAACTGTTCACTGCTGTTGTGGAACTCATACGCTCAATCGCTCACGTGTCGGATTAGAAAAAAAATAGCTCGATAGGCATTTGAAGACAAATAGAAAACTACAGTGCACATGTAATCCATGCATTTTCATATCAAGGGAACGTAGCGAACTCTTCACAGCACTCGTTTTGTCGTTCTTCTTTTTGTATTGGTCGTCCTCTTTACCCCTCACTTTGTTTAACCCCGTTAGTTTTGATTGCCCGCAATTTCGGTCGGTCTGTTCTTTATCCTAGTGCTAGTCAATCGTTTCCTTTGCGTAGTTTCCACCAAGTGCCCATTTTAGCCGTTATTACCACTCGCCTCGATTGCCGAGCTCGTACGCAATACGCACACCACTTTTCTACACTCAAGATTTGGTGGAATTAGTACAAAATCACTTTGATCGTCTCCCAGTCCGCAAACTTTAAAAGGACTGAAAAGGTGATTCTTTTCTCTTGACTTAAATGAACCCAGTTGAACCTGTTCGCTAAGTTTGGAAATTTGGATAAATGTTTCATCACCTACTAAGGCATGCAAGAGTATTCAGCAGGCGAAAATGAAAGTCAGCAAGACTTTATTTGGTCCTGAATTCACATCCGTGTTGAAACATTGATCTGAACTGTGTTTGTGTAATTTCTCCGACAGAGCTCTCCGTGTTATTGTTCATATTTTGCATTGACACTGCTACCTTTAGAAACAAAACAGCTATTTACAAAATTTGAATTGGGCTCTTTTGGTCTAGCTGATTAAATGCCAGGTTTAGGGTGCTCAGGTGGTCTTGAGTCTAAAACTGTACAAAGTCTACTAGTGATGCAATTCTCCCTATAGCCATTCACTCGTTATTTAAAATGAGGTGGACTTCCAGACAAACTGATGAACAACTGTATAAGCAGCCGTGCGATTTCCGGTTTCACGTTTCCGAAGAGTGACTTCCTGTCCATAATAATCACACTTTCTCAGCCATAGATACTGGTTAGGAATTCTGCTAAACTTAGTTTTTTTATGTCGACTTTTTATTAGCTACAAATACTTGACCGTCATTGTAATAACAAATAATACGATAAGTTATCCCGATAGAAAATAAGGCTATTCCTTGAAAGAAAAATACCCACAACCCATACAAAACAACGCTTGATTAAACATTTGTATTCGTTGAATGAAAGACTTAATCGATCATGCTGGTATTTAACTTTTCAACAGTATGGCTTTGATATTTCCCTCATTATCAGTGATAAAACACCACAGAAAAAAAACATGTGAAACTCGAATGGTTACATCACTGATTCGGCCAGAATGAGGAAACATTCATTTGGACCCACGCAATCAATTCTGTCGGTAGACGAATGTCGCCTGTAAGCCTATTCAGATTTTGAATTTCAATCGGTGCAGCGAATCAAAGCCTCCCGCCACACAATTACCGGTGACCTTGAACGAGATAGCATAAATTTCCGTTATAAATTAGTTTTCTTTTGATATCAGGTGCACAGTGCTAGTAGATGTTTTCCACTCTGCCCCGAAGCAGACGGCAGATGTTCTTGCTTGCTTGACATTGAGTTCCAGACATTCATTTTCATATGTTGCTGCTCACTGGCAAAGTTTATTTCTCAGAATTCTACAAAAACTATTCCCTTACAAAGCACAACCAACGTGTGCCAGATAATTTACAATTGCTATGACTACAATGGGTAACAATTCCATGGAAAAGTGAAGGGAAAGGCACAACACTATGATAGGAATACAATGCGAAAATTTGCCCAGATGATAATCTTTGTTCCTAACTTCTGACAAAAATATCTGTGCAATCAATTTCGTTACATCTCTAAGAGGCTTTTGGGAAAATATTTGATAATATCATTTTGATGGTCAATTGTTGAACGGGACCGTAACAAGATTGCTCTGGTGGCCCGGTAGTATCATCACCAAATTATCACCCCGGGGATGTGTGTTCGAATCTCACCACCACCGCCGGACTTTCCCCGTTTGTGTGTGTCGAATGATAGCCCTTTGACTGTCCGCTTCCCCCTTCCTGAAAATTGTATCTTTGTATATGCAATAAAATGAAAATAAAAAAATATGAGAAACTTAGTAGATGGCTGGCAAGATGTATATATATATATGCATTCACGGCAAAATCGAAAATGTGGCTAACTATACTTTGTAAGGAACTTTCTTCCAGTATAAACCTCTATATATTTGTTTTTTTTAAATAATAATAAAGGTAAATATTGTCAGCTAAGAGGAAATGCAATTTGGAAGTCATGCCTGGTAACCACATTCACCCGGAAAACATGATCACCCGAAAGCCTCAGATTCTGCCATTAAAACACGTTCGACCAATGCATTTCTGAAGCTCGGTACAAAACATTGCAGTCCCATGTGGCTCGGAGCTTTGCGTTTTGCTTTTTCCCTTCTCGATCGTGTTCATCTGACAGTGTCATCCGACGACGATCGTCAATTGTTCCCTTACTTCTAACCGGCGGTCACTAGCCCATCGACAGTTAGTTGCTTCACTGTCTCTTCTCTGCCATCACCACTTTGATTTTTGTTCTTCTCAGCTTGCTTCGCCAGTTCCCATAGCTGTAACGTTTGCCCACTCAACTCGTACATATGAATTCAGTCAGCCCCATCCAATTTCGATCACTAGGTATCGTATCTCACCACTTCCATATTATTTTTTCCCCTAAAATTTCTAAGTTGTGGAATACTCTCCTACTCTCTATCTCACCATTCATTCATCAACTTTCAACCTCCAAAAGTAGAATAAATAAACTATCCATTTGATCATGTGACTTTCCATTTAATCTGTAATTCACATTGTGTGAAATAATTGAAAAAAATTTGTCAAAATAATTTCAGAATATATAAGCTTTACCGCTATGCTGACACTCCAACTACGAGGCCAAACAACGGCTGTCAAATCAAGCTCTATCGGAAGTTTGAAGAAATCGCTTCGAGTTGCCTCTACCTCAAGTTAGTAAGTGAGATTTTTGATAGAATGAAAGACATATTTAGCATCTGTATGACAATGGACGATGAATAATATAACCGAAAAACCCAAGCCCAATGCAGTTCCACTTCACAAAGGGATGTTATCCGAAGAGAGAATATTTGGGCTTCAGAAAACCTACTTGATGTACCGACGAATGACGTGTGAATGGAGCGTAGACTTTGTGCTTTTATATAGAATATTGGTACAGTAAACCAGATGAAAGGAACAAGAATAGATTCGACAGTTTATGGAAGCTAATCCCTGAAGGACAGTTTCCAAACAAGCACTGTAGCAGATGTGGTTTGGAGACTCAGAATATATATTGCAATCTTAATTGTTTAGAAATGTGATATAATTTTCCTCAAATGTTGCGTATTTATGGTTTAATTTGGATTGAAGATACTTCAGACTTCAAGCTGGCAAACAACCCTAACTTCTTCCAGTAAACCATGCACTTGA
Source organism: Echinostoma caproni (assembly GCA_900618425.1). Classification (NCBI taxonomy): domain Eukaryota; kingdom Metazoa; phylum Platyhelminthes; class Trematoda; order Plagiorchiida; family Echinostomatidae; genus Echinostoma; species Echinostoma caproni. Next base: position 3,533 of record UZAN01051337.1, on the reverse strand, counting down.
GAAGTACCAGATGTGAATTTCAATTTAGTTAGTGGTCATCAGCATTGCATATCCATCGTCGATTCTGGACTTTGAGAGCCACAACTGCTGACTCACATCAAAGCTGACTTAAGGAACCAATTCGAATTTTATTCTGTTGTCGATTTCAGTAATAAGCAATCAGTTTATAAGGGGTTGTGGAATCCACACATAAATGTACTCTGTCTAGTAACTGAAATTGTTGATCAGGTTTGTCGGACATATGAACCTCTTTTCTTCAGTGTTTGGGCTTTGAAACCAATAATCTGAATCATCACATATAACGGGGAGATGAGGATATTTTTTTAGGGCAGAAAAATTTTAGAGTATTGGAAACAGATAAAACACCGCGTTCCTTCCTAATTAGTGCATATGACATGTAACAATTCTCAATTAGGAGCATAAAGTTAACCCAATCAAGTAGAAGGTTCCCAATATCTGATCAGGTGATTTGGAGAAAAATCAACTCAAATATTCTTTGTCCCATTGTTCTCATCTCAAAACTGAGGGGAATTCAGTCAAGGCTATTGAGTTAAACGAGAGGTAGAAACTAAAAAATAACGCTAGTCATATCAATCGCAAATACTGGAACAAATCCCCACTACCTTTGCAGAGAGGTCATTTGGTAAATGAACAATACTTCATCATAGTGTGATAGAGTAAAAATGCTTTGTGATTCCCAACTATATGAACAGCGAGCGCCACAGGTTCATCGTCAAATAAATCAGTCAAACTTGAAACTATCGATCCTGATAGCCAGATGAATCAAACATACGTGTTTGCAATGGAACCAGGTAGCTGAAGTGAACGAGGTACTCTAAGTGCATTTCTTAAAATAACTGCAAGCAATTTCAGATTGATTGTTTGGATAAAATTGGACCGGTCACATTAGCATATACAGTCCAAATTCACTTGTGTTACACCTCTCTAAAGACACAGTGTCCAGGTTAAGAAATGGTTATCTCACTAAAAATTGGTTAAATAGTCATGCAAGTTCTTTAATGTAGCATCTCACATTGAGGATTACCCGAGGAAGGTTAGCAAAAATGACTGACTGAAACGGACTGGAACAAAAACAATCTATCGCTTACCGTTCACAAACAATGTGGGTGAAGTAAATCGGTGAAAGCCTGTAGCTTATATATATATGTATATATATATATAATAAGTAATATTTGAACGACTGCACAAAATTTCCCTGGAAGCACACGACCGGTTTCGCGGTCCTTCCCGCTCATCAAGCATGCGTAACCGGTAATCTTTTACCAGTCCATTCATTTACTTGTACCTAGGAAATGTATTTTCGTCACAAAAACCTTGTTGATAACACCGGGTGACGTTTTTTGATAGACAGCTCTTTCAGAGCCAGTCCATTGGAGAATCAATGCTATGATTCAATGTTTATGTAAGTGGGTTAGATACTACTAACCTCAACAAACGTGACTTGATAGTCTTTACAGAATATTGCATGATAAGTAGTATGTGAACAACTGGACCGTGAAACCGATCGTGTGCTTCCAGAGCAATTTTGTTCAGTCATTCACGTACTACTTATCATGCAATATTCTATAAAGACTATCAAGTCAAGTTTGTTGCAGTTAGTAGTATCTGACCTACTTACAAAAACATTGAATCATAGCATTGATTCTCCAGTGGACTGGCTCTGAAAGAGCTGTCTATTTAAAAACGTCACCCAGGGATGGAAACAAGGTTATTGTGTCGATTATATACATATTTATATGTATACATACCGGAAACCGGGAGGAAACAATTTTAGAAGATCCTTTGATCTACTTGATCATAGAGAAAATATTTCAGTGCATCACAATAGACCAGTACTGTAGGATACGATGATGAATGCCTATGGACGCACCAGAGATCAGCGTGCGAAACACGGAACAATCACGATGATGGTGATGATTAACGGAGGTGGTTGATGCTAGCAAGCCTTTCGGTTGCCGCATGGTCTCTCTTCACAAGCACACACAGAGGCACTACAATAAAACAGAAGCGAATCGTCTGAGGTGTTTTTTTCTCACATATGTGCGAGACATCATATTCATGTGTTTATTGTAACACGACCGGTCGCGAAAACAATGTCAAATAAAATTCCAACACATCCTCTGACCATGATGCTTCTTCTTGCTTCCATGAAAATTTTAAAGGGAACTGTTTGCAAATAATAATCAAAGAATGATTCATAAAATCTCATTTAAAAGACAAGGAGAGACAACGTTCATCTACGTGCATTGAACAAACAAGTCGGCAACCAAATAGACGAGTAGCTAAAAACGACAGAACATCCAAAAAGCTCTCCAAAAATGGTTTGTCGGAGTTTTCAACGCTTGGGAGGAACTCGCTATGCGTAAAACTACTGAAGAAAACCTTACGAACCTCAGAAAACTGTTTATTCTAAAACACGGTATCAGGTCACATAGGGAAAGATTGACTACTGAGTCATTTTTCATCAACGGCACAACAACTTGCGTCGGGAAACAAGCATCAATTCAATGGCTCGGTGCCACTCATTCTATCGTCCAAACACACAACCATATACACTAACATGCAGCATCAAACCTCTCCACATCACAAAACTCTATACAGTTTCGTTACTCTGTCATTGCGTGTGACGTCACCTCTCTCTCTCTCTATATATATATATACTTTACTGCTTACATTATTGTAGCTGGCTGGCTCCCTGGTAAGGATAAACCGGCTCCAGGTAAGATTATATTCATGAAGTTCCTTGGGTGTTTGGTACGAGAGACGTTCCCAGCGTCACTCAACGTTTTTTATTTTCAGGGCACACCTCTAGTCTTTGCACAACCAAGTTCGAACTGCAGGGCAGCAGGAAGTAAACCCTCACCTCGAAAGTGAGGGGGTCAATGACTTTTGTTTTAAAAGACTAGTCACATCCATCTTTGTCACGACACCGTCATTGGGCTTATACGGCTTTTAAACAGGAGCCAGGTGACCAGCCTGAAACCCACCACACTCTGGTAGTGCCGCCACTGTTTATTCGTGACTACCTATTTGTAGCGGTATGCCACAACTTATTCACAGCTAACCTTCTTCGGTGAAGGTATCCCCCTATCCATAACCCGTGGACGCGCCTGATAGCATTCAGCTCTGCCTCACCCGACGGTATCCAGTTCTGATTACGTTTGTTTCCTACCCTCTTTCGTGAAAACTTTAATTGTTTATTCGTTCGATTGTTGAAATTTAAAATAAAATGGTAAACGTGGTTGTCTATCTCATTACTCTGTTCCCTCGTAATCATTCAAGATGCTGACTCCCATCCACTCCTCACAATCCACACCACATATAATAATAGTAATAATAAAGTAAGAAAAATAAGAAATAAGAAAAGGATGTAATAAGAAAATTTTATGCTCATCAGCCTCCCCTCCACAGATGACGCGGAAACGCTGGAGCACATGTCCGCGAACCGACCACAGTCATGTTCTTGATCCCAGTTATTATCACACCAGAATGCTTGAGGAGATGTGTATGCC
>UZAN01051331.1:8269-19081 GCA_900618425.1 Echinostoma caproni | reverse complement strand
TAATGTGCTTTTTAACAGATTTCTTGTGAACAATGGACCATCAGTTATTGGTTGCGTCATTAATTTCCCCATCATTTCGGAACATGGTCGGCCATCCGGTGTGATGCAGAACAATCCGTCAGCTTCACAACGGCAAGTCAATGATGGCAAGGAATCGAGGCTCAGCTCTTACAAAACACCGCAATGCAACAAGACAAAGTTGACTCCAATTCATTTTTCAAACTAATACTAAGTAATTGTAATACTACGGTGTTGGAAATTAATGAAGTACCGTTTATTCAGTTGCGTCACCCGACCTTGAGCGCACAAAGGTTTTGATACAATCAATTTACTTACCGTGAAGTTGACCCTCTACTTCTATATTAAGTAATCTTTGTATGCTTCTATGTTTGTTAATCTGTGTATGCCTGTACATGTTCATTCATCATAATTGATCAACCCCGTGTGCTATATATGTGCCTGTTTGGTTTCAGCCACCTGTTGACAAGATTCAACGAAACGTGAACGCCCCGCGATACTTGTCTTCTTTCTGTACTTTTTAATTGTTTTTTCGTCTATGAGCATCGTCTTGGTAATCTTGACGATAAACAGCTATTGTACATGTATCTACCTCACTGGACTCACTCTATTCACGTTGGACGGAAAAGCGCGACGATAATGAGAAGTAGTATTTCCTAGATTTGCTTCTCTCTGTTTTAACACACCTTTTACACATCCAATCGAGAAACACATTTCTTTTTTTCCTGAACTCAAAGTTCGTCCCACCGTTCCGCGTATTTCCATCTCATATTTTGTGTGCGTTTGTCACAGGCACCTTGTACGGACATACCGAAGGCATCCGCAGTCTAGATCGGCTCATTCAGTGCCGATATTTTGGGGGTCATCAACCTTTACACGACGGGATTTAACGGGGATCACGAAACACGACAGCGCTAATGTCCGCCTTAACTGGATTCAACTTATCTGATCCGTTCGATACACGAGCACCCATCCGACGAAATCACATACAAACCGAGGAGTGTGTGCATTCGCGGTTCAGGTGAAAAACAGAATTGCAATAACATTCTGTTAAAATCTACCCGTATTGTCCATCTCACTACTTAGTGATTGAGTCAACAGTTCTGATAACCGATCCAGTTGACTTGCTGAACACGTAACCGTGTCCGAAATAAAAAGCATCACATCATGGGTCCAGAGTGAATTCCATTCATGAGCTAAGGTGTTCAACAACCGAGAGCGAAAATAATAGATGTTTATTAATGTAGTAAAATGTTCACAAGAATGTGACTTGTAACTTACCAAAATGTTTGATCTCACGTAAGACGCAGTAGTGTGTATCCAGAGGGGGGCAGGCAGGCAAAAGGGAAACTACTGCAGCCACTAACTATATAGGAAAATGTTGCCAGATAAATCGTTTCCATATTCAAGACAAGTAAGCTTTGTTCCACTTGACGTGAAAGTCTCTCCGCAGAAACGTTGGAACTCCAGGGAACAGTTGTCAACAAATGGCAAAATGGGTAAATTACGATGACGGCACAATTCTACTTACCTGTCCCGAAAAGATCTTTCTCCTCACAGTATTTGTGTGTGTGAGTGTGTGGCTGTTGAATTGGCAGTTGAACTGGGATAATTTTTGATCAACGAAATAAAAGAAGATAATCATCATTCGGGATAGATTTTCGTGGTTATTTTTTCGACCGTTTCTGACAGTATTCAAGATTCGGTAGAAGAGAAAAAAAACCACGCAACCGTGCTTCAATCCAGAAAAGGGGAATATCGATTTATGGTCCACGAAGGATCGGTGCCTTTAAGGCGTATCGAGCTGTAATATGACAGAAGTTCCAAAGGCGCGGATTTATCATCTTGCCCTGTTGACAGAAGAGGAACGGTGAAAGCACACAAACACCCTCATAGCTACTCCCTTCTGAATTATCCGCTCTCGGTAAATGATGGCGTTGTCTGTACATGCGAATGTGGGAATACGTGCGAGCGAATCGACTCTAAATGTCTTCTTGTTTTAAACCGAGAACATTAGTCACATTTAACGTAATTTTGTTAGTCACTTTTATCCTCATAAAAACCGGTTGTATTCCTTGTGATCACATGAAACAACCGGGGATTGGTTTCGGTTAGGGTGTTATTTTTTTTGTGTGTGTATGGGTTATGCAGACCCATTCAACGGCCTCGTATGAATGGTGCTGTGGTCAGATTTATGGTGATTACTTTGAGAATCAGGCTCAATGCCCTGTGCTATCACATCAGTTGGAAAATTTGATGCCCCTGGCTTCATTTAATTTTAGCAGCTGTCACGTGACGTGAACCAATTGAACTTCATTAAAATTCTTTTACCCGACGAATACAGCTTTGCACTGACCCGTAGCTACATGAGGTCCACTTCCAGCTTTTATGAGCAATCTATTTTGGGCAAACGCCGTGTTAAAAACCAAAATAACGTTCCAGGTAGTGAGTACAAAATCAAAGATTTTCGAAAAGCCTTTTTGTAACTTATACATTCCCCGTGTGCATTTACAGGTACATGAATCGAAACACAATTGAGCAGTGAAACATGGACGCTTGTTGCGCTGAATGAGCTGTGTTGTGCAAAAACAGAGTGTGAAAGCAAAATGCAGGTCAGAGAAACGCATCTATAGGCCGAGCTTTCAGGATTGTTTTTCATATTTGTGTAACTAGTGCACCCTTATGCGATTCCATTTAATCAGGAGCATTTGGTATACATTATATTATATTTTCGGACACGTCTGAATGCAGACTTTGTGCCAAAAAACCCATGGTACAATAATCTTCACCAAAAAGTAAAACGTTCCATGGTTTTAATGTTAATAAACTACTGCCAGGTGGCCCAAACCAAAGAAGGCGAATTTTCTTGTGGAATCCATAACAGGAGCCTTCGGCTATCCGAAGCCTAACCGGCGAGGTAGCAGGGCAATGTGCGAAAATCGCAGTACATTGGAGGCTGGTGTCCAGTTCATCGGATCATATACCCTTTGAACGGGGGCAAACGTCCAAGGTGCCCAATACACCTCGATTCCCAATTGAGCCGGTGGCCACTGTCACAACCGGTAAAGGTTATGTGGTTCGTACGCTTGCTCTTGGTTGGTTTGGAATCAAGGTTTTTGGCTAACTTCCCTAGGTGAACTCTCAGTGGTCCACCAATCCGGTTATAGCCTCGGATGTCGGCCTTTTGCCCTTTCACTTTGAGGGAAAAACACCTGCACCACGAGAAGGCAGTGAGTAGGGCCCTCTCAGCAAAGGCTGTTTCAGACTCTTGGTGGTATGGCAGCATTTCACTAGGTGCGATGGAAGGGTGAACAGCCGCAACCGTGGACACACACTCCCTCCGCCGTCCATACTGAGGCTTCTGGAGGCGAGCATTCGGTATACAGCTTTTGAGATGATCTTAATCAACTCGATGCCCAGGTCCCGCAATCGGAGGACAAAAACGCGCTGAGTACACACTAGAGGCAGTCAGCGTGCACCCGGCTGGGTGGATTCTCTGCTGTAATCGCCTAATCGTTTCACCTATTTTCAAAACTGCTCAGACGCAGTCGGACGCATGTGCAACCAAAAAGGAAGTGAGCAGGGGCCATTTATCTTTGAATGAGATTATTTGGGCTTCAGAGACCGTGCATCGTGCAGACGTCCTCTTGTGTCGGAAAGAAATGAAAATAAAATGTAAATTTATAATTACCGCTGAAAACTGATAGCCAAGGTTTTCAAATACTTCCATAAAAATTAAATTTTCAATTTTTAAATGTGTGCTCATTAGGGGACAGTCAGATAAAAAAATCAAACGCATTCTACTCCAGATCACTGTGCAATCACATTGGTTGAGATGCATATTCGAACCTGAAACAAATCTGGCTACGTAAAATCACGGTCTGTATTGTGACTGATACGGAAGCTTTATGCTTCACTTAGCAACAGGATGATAGATATATTAAACGTCAATTAAAATGCACCAGCAGAAATGTCAAATTTATTACTAATAATCATTATAACCGATTGACATTTGTTTTAGTTTGGTCAGAAGTCACCTGCAAGACTGAATCTCAGGAAACTTTTATTGTCTCGACCCGTGACAAAAATCGTTTTACACTCTCTGTTCAATGTCAGCTACGCTACATTTCACAGATTGGTTCAAGCTGAATATCTTTATCTGGTGACGATATTCGAAATTCAACGGCACCGACACGTAAGTGACAAATTACACAAATATAACAAAAGAATCAATCGGCAAACCAACGCCTTCCATAATATCCGGTGGTGACAACCGATTAGCAGGGTGTGGTAAGGAGTATCGATTTTAATTTCCGATTGTCGGACAGATGGGAAGTAACCGATTCCAACAAAATTCGTGAAAGAATCGCCCACCCCTAAGCTAACGTAAGTCTTATTATAATTAATTGTTCTCAAGGAGAAGCTCAACAGTCTAAATAGGAAAAACTGGAACAAATCTGGGTGATTGAACATACTGCGGCGTGACTTAATCAGGCAGTTAGTTGCAAACTCAAATTGATGGTGTCATCCCGCAATTGCTTAAATCACATCGATTATTGATTAGGCCACTTCTTTCAGGTAAGAAGCTCAGCTTAGACTTAGAAGACAGTCTTGTACGCTACCACCATACCAAGCTCCTCAAAAATATTCAAACAGTAAACATTACCTTACCTGTGCAAACAACCAGAATTGTCAGTTATCAGTTATCGCTCTCTCTCTCTTGATAATGATAATGTTACTTCCCCCGATATACGTTTGTTCTCTGCTTGGAAACGCATGCGATCTTCTGTTTCTCATATTGATTGCAATGTGTGCATACTTCTTATGTATCCAGCTCTTGTTAGGAAATAGGCGTCTTCATATATACTATGTACAGACTGATTCGCCGGCAAGCGTTCTAAAGCGTTGGCTACAGTACCATCCAGGAAGGTTTTATGAATCGGACGTACAGTTCAGAGGTGAGGTTTGCCGGCAGTACCTCAGTTGACCGNAAGTGCAACGTGTAAGGCAGCAATGTTTCTCCAGGCCAGTCTTTGGCTTATTAGGGGTTCATACACGTCCCTCCAATATACCATGCGGGGTAGATGCAACAAGACTGAGTTATTTGATCAAACCTGTGAGATGAAACTCTCAATATCCAGACATATTCCAGTTTCCATCAGCATACTTGAATTTCGCCAGTCATGGGAAAGGAGTACTTATTCCGACCTCAATCCCGCACGGAAAGGTTCTTGACTCCGTTGTATAAATATTTGTACTAATACGACAAATAGAAGTAACAATAGAAGTGAATGATATTACAGATATCCTATACCTGATTTGAATAATTCCGCGTCAGTAAACGTGAATTAGGATGAGAACGTTGAGTATTGACAGGACAGTATCTGCTGAAAGCTACGATGTTGCATGATTGTTTGACCAATACCTGTGGTTCCGGGCGGTCATTGTCAAGTCGCAATTCATATTGAAGGGCGCGTGTCATTTGGAAATCCACTGCATCCGTGAGTAGCGATACGGGTAGTTAGCGACCTTTTTTATTTAGTGAATTCACGTTGACATTATTCGCAGCTATATTATGTATTATATTGTATTGAAGCTTTAGCGAGTTATGTACGAGCTTTCAACCGACAAGAGAGCACTGTCACAATACTGGCGAAAAATGAAAGCAAGTGGTATATCAAACGTGCAAAAATTAGCATTATATACTAAATGCATCAGAAAGCTCAGAATTAACACACTCATTATCGGTCAGTTTCCACAGAATAACTCACTGTAGGAAGATACTCAAGATGGAATGAGTTTGTATTTGGAACTGGTGGAGGGGTGGGATTTGCATGCACACCGGTCAATTTTGAAAGGATGTGTACAGTCAGACAGAGTATTGTCTGTAAAATTCAAACAGGCATCAATATGAGCATCACAGATATTGTCAATCAAACAGATAAAGGAATTTGGGAAACAAGGCTATTTATTATTGAACAAGAAGCTTCTATCACCGACACATTCGGACAAAAGTGGCGCAGACTGTTTATCTGATTTGAGAGAGAACTTCCGGCCTGGACATCGGTTTGGACACGTAAAGACCAGCGAAAGTTACTTTCACACGTGACACCTTCACCTGATAAATTCACATGGCTGACACCTCTCATAAGCTCTCCCTGAATTCGTGCATTGTTGGAAGGCGATGTGGAACAGTTTAAAATAAAAAATACATTTGAGGTATTTTTCGGGATTAAGATAAAACCAGATCAATTGGAATGCGTAAAGTGGTGGGATAAGTTTGTGTAATAAGCAGCCAGTTCTGTTTGGTTAGATACGGTAACAAAAATGGGGATATCACCAGCATACTTGAAACGTCGTTCAGGAGGAGTGATAGGTAAATCACTGATATAATTAGTAAAAGGATAGGGTGATTAGGCAGCACCTTGAAGTGCACCTACACTATTGAGTGTTGCCGTTGACTGTCTTCTTCTCAATCTAACATACTGATGTCTTTGTAAAAGGCAATCAGTAAACCATTCAGAAGAAACGTTGGACAACCAAAGGAGTGGAACTTGTTAAGTAAAGGAAAATGGAGCACTGAGTCAAAAGCGGAAGAACAATCAAGAAATACACAACGCACATATTTGTCTTTCTCGTTTAGTGATTTGCAGATGAAGTGAACTGGAGAAGAAACGGCATTCCACGTAGTGACTGATCTGTTATCAGCAAACTGGGAAGCGTCCGGATCTAGATGCCACGAAGCGCTACGGGGAAGATGGTGAAAAGAACCCAATTTGGGTTTATTTGTTTGGAATTCGGTGAAGCAAATATATCCCCTCCGGTTATTATTGTTTGAACCACAAACCAACAAAAGCATCAATTAGTTCGGAATAAACAGGTTCTGACGGGCTTTGACCATTTACTACTACAAACCCTCATTGAATTTTCAGGGGTGTCCGGAGACTTCTTAGAAAATAATCTTTGTCTAATATCTCCCTTCACTTAAATTCATTTGTGTTGGCTGTGTCCATATGTATGCACCACTAATCCATTTGTTTCGCCAATACACTATCCGGTAGAAGTATTCACAGTATGATATTTAAACTTTATTACATTTAATGATGACGACAAACTTTATATTTTGAATAACGAAATCAGCCGTAACTAGCCTACGTTAAGAAATTTCAACAAATTTTCTTCCAGTGAAACCAATAGTTCTTATGTTATTTTAACGGTTTTATACGTATAGTACATTCATGATTTCTGAATCACCCCGGGATTCATGTGGCCCTCAAAGCAACGCCCTTTCACACAGTCAAACTACACGGCAAAAACTAGGTTATTTTGCAAACTTTATTCAGCTGCCATGTTAGTACATTAAGTCGAATTAAATTGCGAATAAAACCTGTATCCTTCTGCAGTGTCACTTGTCTACAGTTGCCTGCGTGCGTACGTGCTTGCATGCGTGCGTGTCAAATGTAATACATCTGGGACCGGAACTGACATTCATTGATAGATTGCGATGGTCTGTTTGTGTTCGTGTCATTGTGAATACACCCAACAAGTGGTCACGTGATTAAAACATCTCAAAAAGGCCCAAATGTGTAATAACATAGCAAGAACAACCTGTAGGTAGGTGAAAAGAAGCAGCTGTTAAGGGGTTGACACATGATGAGCTTGTGTCTCATTCGGGATAGTGCTCCCACGAATTAAACGAGTCCCTCGTCTTACTTAGAAGTCCACCCCATCAGACAATACCTGTCCAGTATCCAGCACCATCCCATAATAACCTGAAACTCTTAATTCTGTCTATTTTAGTGACATGTACTAAATTGGCGCAGGCCTATCTGATGATGAAATGGTCGGACTAGTTTGTAGCTGGAACCTGAATCATTTTGAGTAATACAGGTCATTGAATTACAAAACAATACAGCTGTAATATTCAAGAAGTGTACAGTTCGTATTATTCCTCCAGTTAAGATAAACGGTTAGTTTCATGCTGATAGCAACCTGATGTGCATCGTGTTGACAAGATTAGTGACCGCCAACTCGCTTCCTCGCAGGTTTTGGACCATTATGACAAATGCCCAATAAATACTGATGTAATCATTATATGATTTCACCGCATACGTCAAAGGAGGAATTAATCACAACAAAAGCCCAAACTAGGTTTGACCTCAACAGTTCAAATGTTCAAACATATTATTTATGGCATAATATACCCAGTTTTTATTGTCTTTTCATTGATCACTTCGGTTGTTCCATCCATATCTTGTATATAAGCATTACTCATCCAACAAGTTTTTCAATCTATGGGCTATGCAGTAACTTTTTCCAATCCATTAAGTGTATGAGACATTGACGGGTGTCGTATTACTTGTCTCACAGAGAATGACTCACACATTCGATCAGGACTGCCTGTCTGCCCGTCTATCCGTCTGTCTGCCAGTATACGTCACCCATCGGACTCGCTGCTAGTTTCCCTCCGATCGGCTTTCAGTAGTACACGGTTCATGTGGGTGGGTTTACTCATCGTCTGTTCCACTTTCTGGACAATCAAGGTCAACCTTTGGCGCTTCACTCACGCCCAGACGCTTACAGAATCATCACCGTATACTATGAACATGTAAATTCTACAGTATTCCTGTAGGATATGCACGTAACTAGACCAGAACTCTTCTCGTGAGGAATAGGATATCGTTTGAGACGGAAACCTGAAACAGAGTGGAACATAGATCAGACAGATTAGTCTCCGAAATAAGACCGAAACAAGTGGGGTACGGTGGATGGTAGGAAAAAAAAACAGAATTATTATCACTATGTAATATAGCTCTATTCCTGTCAGTCGGATTGCAAATAGTTCAACAGAATAGTGGAATGAAAAGACCAGGTATCTACGATCAAGTTGAAAAAATGGTTTCACTTGATCTACAGTAATCCAAGGAACTTGTAGGGAAAACTCTTGGACGACTATGAGCTGAAGAGAAAGTATTATTTATCAATTATTCTGAAGCGCCAAAAGTTGATTGATTGACGTCATACGCAAATCTGTTGTTGTCTTCAAAGACAACTGATGATTGAGTTTAAGAAGAAAAACAGATCCTCTAAGATATTTACCAAAACAAATGTCAGGAATGAAAAAACCTCACTTTTTTCTAGGACACGTAAATGAAGCGTCGTATCTGGCGCTAGTAGTCAGCTCTCTGTTGTTGTAATGCATCCATCGGTTAACGAATCGAGCAACTGGATGACATACTATTTTAATAGAATTCTTGTGAGTTTCGAACTGATCGCTGATCAGCTGACTTGGACACATGCAAGCACAGGTAGTACTCTGCTTAGGTTGAAGTGCACCACCTCGTTAATCAGATGGGGTTCCAGAAATGATTCCATGGCAGTGTTGTGTATGGGACCCTCTAGCAGGTCAGGTTGCAGATGGATGGTGAGTGCAGTTCTGGCGTGAATTCTATGCGGAGTTCGCTAGTGAGAGGAAGTTGATCAAAACGATCCCAGATTCTGCTCGTTCACAAACGCGCCCTCCACTTCCTACCCAAGTAACATAACTGGGCATCATTAATCGTGATTCAATACTCCAAATCACTATTCTTTTTCAGTTCTCTCTTAATCAATCAAGTCTTCAGTGAAGGCTCACCAGCTGGTTAGCTAGAATCTGGCTCACACACACACACACATAAGAAGTGTACCCGCTGCCAGAAAACTGGACCGTTGCACGGTTCGTTTGGAAAAGACAAATTACATCAATAATGACATACTGTAAAACGAAAATGAAATCATCAAAAACTGGGCTACCGGTCAGCTTATTCATGTTCTGTATCATAAAATAATACGAACCCCAAATTTCAACTTAAACTCAATGAGGCAAAGTCTAGAAGCGGAAACTGTGATGCGCTCGGGAGTAATAGAAGGAATTAATCCATGTTATTAGAAAGGTTCAGTAACCGATCCCCTCCATACACACACATGCCTCACCATTCTTCGGTGAACAATGTCACACTCTCGCCACATACGTATGGCACTGCACCAAGCGACATTGCAGTGTTCGGCAAACGATAGTCACACTCAATCCGATATTTCATTAAGAGATGCAGATTGCAGTTATTAATCATCCATAGCTTAGCAATCCTATAAATACAACTCACCATCACTTGAATTAGTTAGGTAAATCAATCCTGAAAATCTGTCCGCAATAGGATAGTTCAACTTCCATCTAGCCCTAAGTTTGTGATATTTTTACAATAAGGTATTTTGGAAATGGATGAATTCGCTAAACGTTAAACAAATGTAGCCAACCAATTTGATAGGATTATTGAAGGAAAATAAAAAAGGATTGGTTCGTATTAGTTTGAAGCTTTACTAGCCTTAAATGCTTGTTCATTTTCCTCCACATTGATTGATGTCATGTGAGAAAGTGTCTATTTTCTATCCCCATGTCCAGGAAATTCCGATGGTTGAATTACTTCAGACAACATCTGGTCGATCTAGCGAAAATTGTCAGTTCACTCATCGTTCTTCCAGTATCGTCCCAGGATGATGACTTGCCTGTTTTAGTAACTGTAAAGCTGCCGACGCAGTTTCCACTCATCTTCGCTCGTGCTTGCTCAGAGGTCAAACTTCCGTTCCACAACTTAAAAAGGAGTTTTAAAATACGGAGAATGAGAAGGTAGCCATAAAAGCCACCAACTAAATACCTATGAAAATTAACATTTATAAGAAGTTATTCTGTTCAGTGAACAAAGCGAGAGCAAACTATGCCCGCCGATGTAATCGACAGCTTATCCAGCAATACATGAA
>UZAN01051330.1:3934-19081 GCA_900618425.1 Echinostoma caproni | reverse complement strand
TGAGTGTTTATATAGTTTTGCTCGCTCTCCATATCCGACAGACCCCACAGTGATTAATATCAATCCTTTATCCAGGGTGAACTCCGTCAAATATCTTGGTGTAACCATGGATAGCAATCTTCATTGATCAACCCACATCCACAACTGTAGTGGTAAACTGCGACGCCTTTCATTTCAAATACGAAAGCTGTGGCAGTTTCGTGCATCCCAGTCAGTTATTTCTACTTTTGTTTATCAATGTGTTTTTCCCATCTTACTCTACTGTTCCCCGGTAATTTTTCCTGGTTTACTCAAACAGGACTTCTTACGACGCGGTCTAACCATTATTAGTCATGTCTCTTCCATTCCTGTGAATGAATTAGCTGAAATCCGAGTATCACGTAACTTCCTGTGTGAAATTTGCCGAGAGGATTCTCACAGATCCGGACCACCCATTGCATGCAGAACTGACACTCTGACATTCCCATCATTCAACACGCTCCCAATTCCGCCAAATTTCATCTCGAATTAATGCATGCCGTAATTCACCCATACTGTATCTTACTCGTCTACTCATAAACAAAGAGCGAACAATAAGTGAACTTTGTTTCAACCTTGGATTATGAATGTCCCCATGCCTGCGAAAACTTTTCTCTCCGTTGATTATGTACATTGTGACGGTTAGCGTGTATGACATTTTAACTGAAATGTGAGCTCCAGTGCTTGCAAAAGTTATACACAATACAGAATGCATTCTATTGAGAGTCGTTGATGGGTGTGAACTTCGTACGATCCAGCACCGCCCCTCCCCCCAACCTATATATGCGTTACCGCAACTGAAGGTGAACTGGCACGACCAAGAGTGCCTGGTACTTCTGCACAGTCGACTGGGATAATCCAAGTATGACATTCTAAAATCTGTCTGGTTGTTTTAAGTCAGCAATTGAGAAGATAAAACGAAATGTTAACATCTCGTTAAAGTTTGTCTTCTTTCGGTACTGATGGACAAAAGGGATTCAATGCTATAAAAATCTTCATAAAAAGAAGTTCCATGATTTGCTCGTTAGAGCGATACTTCCAGTTTGACCAGGTCGAAGCGGGTGAATTTTCTTGTGGAATTCACAACCGGAGCCTTTGACTTGCCAAAGTCTGACACGCAAGGCACCGGAGTGATGTGCGAAAACCACAATCCATTGGGTACCGGTGTCCACTTCATCGGATCATACACCCTTTGGACGGGGTCAAAAGTCCAAGTTGGCTACTACGTCTCCATGACTAATCGAACCGGTGACAATGCCACAAACAGGAATGTGTGGGTGTTCGTGATTTGTACACCTCCTCTTGGTTGGTTTCGAATCAGAGTTTTTAGCCAACTCCTCTAAATGAACTGCCAGTGGTTCACCAACCCGATGATAGCCGTCGACATGTTGGCTTTGCATCCTCTCACTTTGGGGGAAAAACACCTCCACGGGAAGACAGTGAGTAGGACTTCCTCAGCGAAGACGTTTTGAGCTGCTTCGTCGTGTAGGAGTATTGTGTAAGATTTAAGAGAATGGTGATAAGTCACAACTCGAGACACCTACCCCCAATCATACGGAGGCTTTCGTAGGTCGTGACACATAACCATGGGACTAGTTTTGACCAACGTGCGGGTCAAATCGAATGCGTGGAATACATTGGTTTCAGGAGCAACAATAACAAAGACATTCTTGAAATTCGAAGACGATCAACAGGACCGTGTGGCCTTAACTAAGCGCCAAACGAAGTTGACGTACATAATTTCGAGGAAATACACACATACACATACAACACTCAGGAAATGTCCAGGATAAGTAATAACTCACGATTTCACCAGAAAAGCCATATCATTGCGAAGAAATTCAAACGGTAAAATGATACAGGTCACAACGACAAGTGACACAATGTCCCCCCCCGTCATTAACAGCAGCTAGGTTCTATCCTCAACCGGCCAAACCTTGATGGACACATGGCCAATTCATTGAACTTCACGTTCATCCCCATCGTTTAAAATTATTCTATCTATCAAGGGAAGCCTAACCTTCCCCTGAGAATTCTCGCAGTTTGAGTTCGAAATGGATTGGGATCAGCCGCCAACGCGTTTTCTCGGGGGTCCTGGATACGTATTTGTCAGAGTGACGAACAGAAAACGGCAATCTGATTTGTGCAACTTCTCCATCGATCCCCTCATGACCCCGATATCGGACAAATGACCAGACTGTGATCAACCCCATATACATCGCACGCCTCTCCTTTTTTCAATCCACGTTTGACGGGCACTAACACAAAAGACTTGAATTGTCTATTAGCTGGGATCCTTGGGGTACACATCGTGGGACCAGGTTCGGTAATAGGCTTTGGCGAGACACAACAATACCTTAACGGACATTGAGTAGTATCGTATCTTGCGTGTGCTTGTTTGTGTGTTCGACTGTCCGGGTGATGGGTACCGTTCGATTCATTTGGATTCAAGCAGGAGGAAGCAACAGAAACCAAGACACTCGGACTAAAGAATTTAGGAAGATGAGTCATACTGAAGTAAGATCTCCACTGTTGAATATGGGCGACCGTAATAAGGTATAAAACTCGAACTCAAGAGGCCCAAACACACCAAAGACAGAGGAGTAATTAACATGATCACCACCACCATCACCACTAGTATAGTGGTGACATGGAGTAAGGCAACAATAATGCTCTTTACCGCTAAAGTTGAACGGCATCTGTCATTTGAATCTTTAACTCTTAAAGATCGGTGTATGCCTGTAACGAATCAAACCACAAACAACAGCAGAACTAATATAATAAAAGCAGTTCCGTCACCCTGGCTGAGTACACAGCGCGAATTGTATGACATAAAAAACAGTGAAATTCGCTGGCCGAAAATTTACTGCAATCCTCATTGTATGGTCGTGTGTGCGTGGATAGGGTTGTGGTTGATCACCATTCTCTTGCACCTCGCCAAACGCTTCTCTATACGTGGCTCAAATAGCCTCTGTTGACGAACGACCCTTATTCACTGCCTTCCCCTGGCGCAAGTGTTTTCCCACCAAAGTGGGACGACGAAAAGCCAAAATTCGGGGATGGTGGGTCACAAACAGCTCGTATGTTGGCAAATCACTTTAACAAACCAAGTACAAGCATGGTGTAGAACCCTCCAAAACCACGAAACATATTCAATGGTCACGAATGTTTATTTATTACTCTCTGATGGAGTTATAAACCGAAAAGCTAAGAAGCACTGAGCAGCTATTCCGACCTGGTTGGGTCGCATCAGCGGTGCAAATCCATCGACTCAACACGCATAAAACAAGCAGGCAGGTTGAGAAAGTTTCCAACCGAGTCATAACCCCAGAGGCTAGTGCTGAGATGAGCGGGGTCTGTGACCTGAAAAAAAAGGTCGTAAAGATGGATCGTGCTATATCGTGTGAAAAATGGTCTGATCAGCTGCCCGGTGGCCGAGTGGGTAGCACGCTTGCGTTCTGCCTGAGGTCTCGGATTCGATCGCCAGTTGAGTCAATGGATTTGCGCTGTTGATGAGACTTAACCAGGTCGAAACAGCTGTCCAGTGCTTCCTAGCTTTTCAGTTCACGCTTCATTTGCCATATACATGACGAATTCACATGTAAAATTCAATCAAATCCTCCATTACTCACTTGAGATATTCTAAATAGTTTACCATTTGTTTCATTCGGTGCACGGTAAATAGGCCGATTAGTGAGAATTTTCTGACTCCAATAAATTTCAGTGATATTCTTTTTTACTGAGGCTTTTTCATTGTAGAACTGATGCACCAACAACCGCCGTCGTAATCGTACATTTTAATGGTATTCGACCAATAGAAACAACAACAAACGTGGATGGTATTGTAAATATGTTGCGTCTGTAAATGAGGCTCACGTTGCGAAAAGCTAATGTGATTAAAGTGTCAGGTTGTTGCACGAGTTTGATCAATACCTGCAGTTCGAGGGCTTGGCCTCGGGTGTCAACAATAAGCTCCGCATCTCAGTAGACGACTTACCGCAATGCTTAGAACGCGCAGGCATTTGATGGAGGCACTTGGTGCATTGCTTTTCCGTATACAACTCGCCATCGTACGGATAGACGTGGGCGTAGACCGGTAAATTTTGCGCGTTGATCACACCTAGAACGCGATCGGTAGACAAGGGAAGAAGGGAGGATGGAAGGTACAATGAAGGAGAAAACGATCAATCACGTCTCATATACACTTATGAACTTCACGAAACATGTCCATCTAACAAAATATAGGTAAGTTGTATTTTTTACAATAAGCAATCAATGACTATTCGTTTATCTCATGAAAATGTTATCGCGTTTGGATTGTGATTTCAGTGGTGGATAGTTAGGAATCAGATGAAACGATCACACACACACACACACACACCGAATGAGGATAACGAGAAAATGTATACAGAAATCAATAAAATCTGAACCGGTTTATGAGAAAGGGGGAGAGTTACACAGCCGAACAAAAACATAAAAACGCAAAGTGATGCAGAAAAAAACGGATCAAATGAAACGAGTCGTACTGGCGAGAATCTGGCGAACAAAATGCGTTATACAGTTTATAATGATACTTCAGGTCCAGTTTGTACAACCATTAACCATGCACTATCGTGCGCCGGTTTTGGTTGCTGTCTTTTGGCTGCCCATTTGGATGAACTTAAGGAGGAAGACAAGAGGAGGAAGATAGGAAAAGTTGAAAGTAGGATCGAGGATTTCAGTGGACTAAAGTTGCAGAGAAGTTGACAAGATGCACGAACTCCATTGTTTAAGACACTCACCCATATCACTCACTGTCTCTAAACATCGGGTATGATCATCCTGAGGTCCTCAGCCAGGATGCCTAATGGACCTACGTGGCCCAGACTCCTGGTGAGTGTTGTCATACCCTCATGCCACGTCTTAGCTTGATAACCTTTGCTTTTCTTCCACCCCTTACCTGCCTCGGTGAACATCGCTCGCCGTGGCAACCTATCTGGTGACATGCGTAACACATGCTCCAACCGACGTAATCTATGGGGGTCGACCAAAAATCCCGTAACTTCTGATTGTTTGGCCTTGATGGAAAAACGCTGAGTGATATTCGATGGGTGGCGTAAACAGGCGTCTGGAGTTATTCGGGATTGAGAGGAAGAACTAGATAGATCAGAAAGAGGCTTTTCCAAATGGATGCTTAAGACTTTAGGGCACCGCGTACTTCGCGGTTGCCCACACCGACGNNNNCTTTAACTCAAAAGTCTGACCCACAAGGCAGTGGGTCAACGCGGGAGCGTGAACGAAGCACCCGTGTGGGAGCTTCTAGATACCTATCACGCAAGGCCTTTGAATTTCGACAAATTGTTTTTCGCTGGTGCGTTGATTATCGGTCCGCTTTTCGGGAGCAGCCCTCAGTCTCATGCACCCAATGAGACAAGCGGAACGTGGACGGGACAGCACCTTATTGGCTGGGGGCTGCCCAGCTTGCGTGGACGGTAACTGTCCAATGAAGTTCGAAGACTTCTCCCACCGGCGAGAGGAGGCCCCAGGTAGCCCGCTCCTACGTCCATCTAGCGGGGGTTTTCGATCGGTAAACNNNNATTTGCTGGAGTGGCCTCTCCAGGGGCGGGTGTGGATAGATGAAGGAAGCCAGGACGTGCCCAAGCAGCTGGCTTGTGAGACTGAGCTTCGTCTGGCCTCTACCTTTTGATCTTTCAGGCATGATTGGATCTACGGCTGTAAACAGCGACCCTGTATAGCTCGCAGGGTCATGGAGGCACGCAAGCCATCCCACCACGTCAAGGTGCAGTCTCTGGTATAATGATAATGATACTGGAAACAAACGTACTGATAGAAGCCAGCCCTTTTTTTCATAGATAAATCGAATATTTGAAACATCCTTTTCCCCTTATCCATTTCATCAACAATAGAAGACATATGTGATTGATGGCCAATATTAATTCTTCCCGCATATGTCTTCTGTTGTTGATGAAATCGAATATTATTTTAAAAATATGCTTAGACCCTGTAAAAGTAGGGCACAGCAATGTTATAGGGGATTACTGGAGTAAAATAAAACAAGGAATGATACAACTAACTGGATCCGTTGATGAAATAAAATGAAATCGCCAATAACACACCACATAGTAATATTCATCGGAATCAGAAAGAACATCGGTATACCAATAAATTCTCAATGATACCATGTGTACGAACGTAGATTCTCGAAACTCTCAATTTTTCTGGACGTTACAAACTACTCATAAGTAATAACAACAACAAAGAGTGAAAATAAACTAAATTGCCAAGGCAAATACTGCTAACAAGTTAGCCCAGCTCGAGTCCCAGTAGCAAATGGTATTTGTATCGGCCCAACTGGGGATCAGCATTTGTTAGACTCCGGTCACCACGTTGATGAACCAAAAGTGTTTCGAGTCATTGCGATACTTCGAGATCCATGGAGTTTACTATTTTTGGAAGCTACAATGTTCCATTGTTTGAAATCGTTAAAAAACATTAGTGACGCAACTGCTGTTGCTGTGGTAGTGATTGCGTCACCCTTGATACCACCTCACCATATTGCGTGGCATGATTTTCCCTCCACCTCATCGTTTGAACTAGCCCACTTTCATATCAAATGTTGTCATCTGACCAATAACCAAACCCCAATCACGCAACTCACTTGCCCACCATATTGTACAAATGACTAATTTTAACTCCTATGTTTCTTTATGTGACATGATCATCTGTGGCACACGCTGCATAGGTCGTACTATAAGGTCATTGTCACCACTCGCGATGGTTAAGTCAGGGAAAAACTAACTATCTGAAGCGCGATCGTGCGTCATTTCGTAAGCACCGGACATAAGATCGAACCGCAGAAAGCATTCGATGTTTTTCCCGTCTCCCTCGATCGAATGCGACCACGGATTGAACACTATAGTCATGACCGAGGCGATCACCATTCGCTTACTTTGCCCAAACCTGTGTCCCCAAAAGACCGGTTCCAGTGCTTCAGTTGCTTTAGCCCAGTGTGAAAATCAAAACAGAACGTAATGTGTCGGTTAGCTAAAGTGGAGAAAGGTCACATCAACTAACGCAGTAAACAATCGCCCGTACACACACACACACACACACACATCCTCTACCCTCTCCCTCCGTTTAATGACCTTAAATTGAACTAATGGCTATCATTATATAAGCATTTTTCCATTACATACATTACATTACATATGTAAAAGCCGACTAGTAAGAACCGATAACAATTCTTCGATCACCGACTACTTTTCTCAAAACTATTATGAGAACATTCAACCTTTCAAAATAGGATTATGCTAAACTGAAAACGAACTGTCAGAAACGTTTGTTCGATCACACATCATCAGAATCGCAAGAATAAAACCATCACAGAGAAGGGAGAGATAGAGAAGCTGAACCAGATTCTATATAAAAACGAAACGGTCAGAGGCAGAATGCTCATTCCTCATCGTCGACATTGACACGGAAAAAAAACAAAGCATACACCGGTTAGGAGCAGCAGGAATGGTTATGAGACAACGCGTTTAAAGGTTCGGGAGAGAATGAACCGCAGAGTCTGCGCTCATATGCATCACACATCGCCAGCATGAGAAGGCGAAGTCATTTGCTTCGTGAATCCGATGCAAGACGTGTTGTCTCGGGTGGGCTGCTATCTTGAAAAATAAATTGAAAACGCCTCTGGACGAGGGCGAGTGTGTATCCAGACTAACAGAACTGTCTTTTGAAATAAGTAACCATCGGAAACCCCAGATGTGCTCGAAAACAGATTCGATGTTGAAAATAATCGTGTCACTGGGACTAAGGAGTTTGTATCGCCTGTTTCGTGATACTGACAAGTTCAAGAGAGCCTAAAACACTGAATCCCCTTTATCCATTTTATCAACACAGAAAGAAGCCACATGTCACGGGATGTTAGCATTTCTTACAATCTTCTCAATCGTTGACTTGAAATAAGCAGGCGCATATATAGCAAATGGGGTGGTTCAATTATGATGAATGAACGTTTCCAAGCATACAAAGATTACTAAATATAGGAGTGGAAGGTCAACTCCACAGCATGTGAATTGATTGTATCGGCTGCTGTAATCGAATAAGCAGCGCTTCATCAACTGCCAAAAGTTTAGCATTGCATTTACATAATAATGGTTCGGATGACGAAATTGCATTAACTTTGTGTTTTGTTGTCATGGTATGTTTTGCAGCGGATGATCCTGGATTTCTTGTAATCACTTGGCCATCAGTTACCCGTTGCGTCGTCGATTTCACAAACCATTTTGGAATGCGTTCGGCCATCCGTTGTTCTGTCTATCTATGCGTCAAGACAACTGTAAATTTTTTTTATTACACACTAAGTGATTTATAGCAAAAGGGGTAAACCCCATAATCAACGATATACTGCAAGGGGGAGGTATGTGGGGGAACATTCAAGTGCGAACCAATTTATTAATCCTGCTTTTGAAAAGGGTAAGGTTATAAGAGCTGGGAAAAACGGAAATGGGAAGAGTGTTCCATAATTTCGCAGCCCTCGGAAAAAAGAAGATTGAAAGATAGAGTTCCAACACCTGGGGACAGAAACCTGATAAGGGTGACTGCCCGCCTGAGAACGAGATGGACGAGAGAAGGTCAATGGAAGAGGAACCGCTGAAGCGAGTTCGGAAGAGCAGAAACCAAAATAGTAGCGATAGAAAAGAGCTAACAAAGCAACTGCTCGGCGATGGGAAAGCGACTGCAGGTTGGAAGTTAAAGACGGTTCGTCGATCAGCCGGATGGCTTTACGCTGAACACGGTCGAAAAGAGAAAGAGCGGAGTACGAAGCTCCACCCTATACGTGACTGCAGTATTATAGCATCGGGCGGATTTGAGCTTTGTATAAAAGGAGAGGGGGCTTGGATGTAAAGAAATGCCTTGCGCGGAATAGAAAACCAACTTTGCGCGCAGCGCGAGAGGCAAGTGTGAAGATAAAAGGGGACCAACAGAGAGACGAATTTATCGATAAACCCAGGAGGGTGAGAATTTATGGAACGAAGGGGCAGAGAATCAAAAATCAATTGAGGAGAAAAAGAGGCATGTTTAAGAGAAACTGAGAGGACAGAAGTTTTGAAGCATTGAAACACGCATGGTTGGTAGAACCCCATGCGGAGATTAGTCCGAGATCGGAGGGAAGGGAAGCACTAATGACATTACAATCGTGATCGATGTTGGCATGAGCTTGGCGGATTGTGTGATAAGAAAGAGAACAATGGAGAGTGGCCTCATCAGCAAAGCAGTGGATAAGATTAGATATTTGAGATAAAAGATCGTTAATAAATAAGAGAGAGGGTGGGCGAAAGTATGGAGCCTTGGGGAACAGCGGCGTTCACAGGAAATGGCCGAGATAGGACCCCCATCTACTCGGACGGAGATGGTTCGCTTTCTGAGGAAACAAAGAAGCCACGATACAAGAGACGGGTGGAATCCAAACGTGGGTAATTTCGACAGCAGACCTTCATGAATGAACTGATACATGGTGTGTGTGTGTGTGTGTGTGTGTGTGTGNGTTTGCCAGCCATGTTTACGTCTGTCCAGATCGATTCCACGGGCAGAGGCAATGAACCTGAGTTGAGCAGCTGGGAGTGTACGGTCTAAAGCTGACCTCAACTTATGGGGTACATCATTGTAAATATGGTCACCTTTGAACACAAGCTTTATGTAGATGGTCTTTTTGTTAAGGTTTTTGATTGGGTTACCTTTTGAGAATGGTCTACTACAACCGTCTATTTTGACAGCAAACTGCGATACAACTGAACAGTCAGCCAACCGAACAGAAGCGTTTGGTGACTGCAATTCCCGCCTTAAAAAAATCCATCATTATCTTGAATACGCGCAATGTTTTGCGTCATAGAGGTTTTATCGGGCGATTGTTTGTGTAAAAAGATACTCACTTCATAGTCGTTCGACGAGGAACTAACAAACAAAATATGTGATGTTGTTCAGGTAATTTTTCAAACATTTCCCTCAATGTGACACGAAACAGCTTCAAGATTAATCGGCTAACTGTCGGTCCGCAATATTCTACATTAGAATAGTTCCTGACGTATCAAAACAACAGACGACCGCACCGGGGTGACTTCGAGTTCTCCTCTGTTCTGTGGGACTGTTTAAATATTTAAAACAAGTCAAAGACTCTACGTACCAAAGGGACCTAACGATTATGTTAGGTTCTGTACGAAGCTAGTGTCATGTTCAATACTTTGAGGTAGCTGAAGAACGGGGCACATTGGGTAGGTTGAGAAAAAGAGTGCAAATTGCAAACAGAAAATATCGCTCTATCCGCAAACGAAAGAGAATAAAAATCTGCATCGACAGTGAAAATCCCATATGATTATTATGAAAACCTAAGCCAATGCGTCGTTGGTCGGCAGATGAGTGAATCAGCACAGCTTTCCCAGAACCGTTGACCATTCGATCTAATTCTTAAATCAAATTTCAGATATCAAATGCACAAGTTCACGAATAATTTATTGACTGATGAAGATGATGATTAGAAACTTGATTAGAACTATTCTGTAGCGCCTTTACTGATGAGTAATATCATCGTGTTAGTGCTTAACAGCTTACCTTTCGTAGGATGCCCAATCCATTTACTCAGATTTGCTTATTAAACACGGTAGAATAATAAACGACAGAAGGCACATACCGTGTATCGCGGACGCGCAGTTCACTTCTGATAGCTGACAACCGCACAAGGATCCCATAAGTTAGGCGTAAAATCAAGTTGACGGTTGACGGCTCCGATGCGCACTGAGTGCATAGGGAAGTTAATGACGACCTACAGCTGAGTAACTGATTTCGGAACCCTACAAAGAGTCAGCAGTCAAGCACTGGTATGATGATGTTATTCATCTTCAGCGTGATCCGTTTCACTTTGAATCGCGTGATTATAGAAGAAAAAACGGGGAAGAATCAGAATGAACAGTGGTGTGTGTGTGTGTGTGTGTGTGCGCAAACGCGTCTGTCGCGTTTTAAACATTGCTACTGGAGACTAACAGAGCCGGAAGAGTATTAAACAACTAAAATAGAATTAAGACGAGATGAAGTAAACGATTACAACAACAACGGTCTGCAATGCATGTACAAATAGTTTAGAAAATAAAAACAATATGAGTAAGACTAGGATCGGTTTCACTACTTGGGAGATCGTTGATTCCCCAACAGTTTAATGCATTTCAATGTGATGGAAATCTTTGTGATTACCGATAAAGAGCACTCGACATCTGTTTCGTCTCGTTTGGGACGCGTCAGCAGTGCGTATTTTTTGCGTCCCTGTCAGGAGTGGAACCGCGGATTTTCGGGTTGGAACTTCAAACCCCTGAGCACTGACTTTTCGAAACAAGTTCTAATGGTGACATTTATCACGGTAGTCGAAAATATTACTTGAACTAAGCATATGAATAGTTTATACTGTTTACAACTATCAATATGCCTGTGTTAGATAGTCATTGTGATGTTATTTCTAAGGGCCTATCCATCTGGTTAGAACAGACTTACCCGGATCCGTCAGACAGACAAGCACATAGCACAACCCGTTACAAAACAGGCTAGCAAGACCGATGAACAGATGATTCTCGACAACAGAGAATCGATAGAGTTGGGCAATCACATCGGTTATCAGAACTGCATGTCCGACCAGAACAAGAATTGCATACAACACCTGATAGAGACAATGTCTGAAAAGAAAATATCAACAGGAGATGATCACAAACGACATACCGTTCAAAAAGAAACCATAAAATCACGTGTTCAACCAATTCGCGCAGGTGAGCCGGAATAAATCGCTTTAGGAGACCGGTACAAATGGTGCACAATCGCATCACGGGACGAAGTGTGGGTGAGTCATGAAATTGATACAGGAAAATGACTGTGAGACAGAGCCCAATGTAACCGATTATCACGGTTAGAAAGTCCATCGGATATCCAACTGTTTTTCCAGGCTTCAACCAACGGAACCAGCTGAAACACAGAAACAGCACACCAGAAACAAATTATAGTACAATAAACTTTATAAAAAAAGAAAAAGTTTCAAGATTTGCTCAGGGGTGCGATACTGCCAGTTTGATCAGGTCAAAGCTGATGAATTTTACTGGGGTAATTCACGACCGGAGCAAGTTAAGTCAATTAAAAAAATCTATGACTACTCAAGGTCCGACCCACAAGGTACGGAAGCGGTGTGCGAAAACCGCAATCCATTGGGGGCCGGTATCCAGTTCATCGGATTACACGCCCTTTTGGACGGAATCAAACACCCAGGGTGCCCAATAGGCCTCGATACCCAATCGAGGTGTAGGTGGGTGAGCTCAGTACACCTTTTCTTGATTGGTTTGGAATCAGGGTTTTTATCCAACTCCCCTAGGTGAACTGCCAGTGGTTCGTAAACTCGGTTCCAGCTGCTGAGACGTTGGCTTATCGTCCTCTCACTTTAGTGGGAAAACCGCCGCCACGGGAAGATAATGAGTAGGGCTTTCTCAGTGGAAGCTGTTTAAGGCGCCTCGNTCCCGAGGTGCAAAGGAATGATGACCAGCCACAACCCGATCCACCCACCCCCTATCATACAGACTTTCGGAGGCTGATAAAAATAAATAAATAAATAGAAGGAAGATAGCAAGCAGCGTCTAAAGTGCAGATTCAGCAACCAACCAACAAAAACAGATGTGACTATCACGATTAAAAATGCACCTATTAATAAACAGCTAAATTATTATCTTGATGAAAACTGAACTGCAAGCGTTTATGGTACAGTTAATCCTAGTTTGGTTGCGACAGGTGAAACAGTGAGTAGACTCTGCAGGAATCGAGCCAATTGCATAGGTGAAAAGATGCATTCGTAAAACACGAATAGATAACAGAAGCTGAACGAAAGTAAACTGTATTGTTCTAGGACAACCAATCAAATCAAGGATAACCAAACTCAGGTGATTGGTCAAAATCCACAACCAATAAAAATGGATGACAACGATACAGTCAACCAATCATTTTTTGTTTGTATTCCTCCATCTTCCTATTGAATAATCAGGTTTCTTGTACAATAACTGGGATCCCACGTGCTTCAAGTTGCGTTCTACCTCATTACTTGTGTAAAGGTTATCAGGACCAGAAACGTTATCGGAGGTCCATTATTTAGAAATTCGATATCGAGACGATCTACGCGTTTAAAACAACTTTAGTTCCATTGAATTTATATACAATACGCATATCGAAAATTCGTAGTGGAGAGAGCCACGGGCCATCGGCGGCTGACGGATAAGAAATCGGAAAATAAGGCAACGTTGGTGGAGGTTTGGACGCACCACCGTCACGATGATGAGCAGATAGCCTAGACCACCAAGAAACCGCCGCTCATGATTTGTCCACACTCATTACTAAACCCGTATGTGACACCTAATCACGCGGGTACGAAATGAGACCTGGGTCACACAAATACGAACAGGGATTGAGTTAGCCACATCGGTGCGCGCACAAACACGGTCAGCAGTAGACTGCAAAATGCTTTTCTGAGATGCAATGAGTCAAAGCGAAAACGGTTGGTTCAACTGGACTGTGGATGCCTTCTCAGGTGTACCGGTCGAAAGCGGGCATGTTAGTTTGGTTGGAAAACGAATTCACACCAATACCATATACGCCGGCTTTAGGAATATCCCATGAAATTACTTGGGAGTTAGGTACATTAAACGTCCCCGACATCCCCAGCGTCACCCGGCATCTCTAATCTTTGCAGATCCAAGTGCTGACTGCATGGTAGCAGGAAGGTAGAGCACGGTTGCCGGTGACCTTCTAAAGGGGGGGGGGGGGCTCATACGCCATTAACAGGGGTCCATGCGTCACTGGTGGGTACGGAGTCATTGCCTTGGTCGTTAAGTTGTGTTGGCGATTTCGTTCGCCCAACGCGCTAGTACCGCATTCATTCGTTAGAAGTCGATTTGCCGGGAGTTGAGCTCCCGGTTACCCTCAAACTAGTTTAGCCCGTCTGTTGAGCGGTTTACCAGAATGTGGTCGCTTTTGCATCCAGACAGCTTCTTGGAGTCGCAGGTGAGAGCTGAGCACCAAGGGGAGACAAAAGAACAGAAGATGCCCCAAAAGCTCCGACAGCCCTCCGAATCAGAGGTGCTACTCATATCGGATACTCCATACATATCGACTCCAGTTAAACTTTGCTCTCCGTGGCATAGGTTCTAGCAACGATTGCATCTCATCTCTATTGGAAATTCACATTCAAGACCCCTTTGATGGGAATACACGGAAATTATCGGCAGGCCTCAATTCGGTCGTCAATGTAACATAACCAATTACCCAGTCTTCTTTATTCAGTCGTATGGTATCGCTTCTCAACCGTCACATCGTTCTTCAGCCTGGTTACATCTCCTCCTATATCCACTCCTAACTGTGTAGAATCGTTTTCCCCAGAAAAATATTGAACTTGGACGATTAATCTACTACAGTTCAGAAGATTGATATGATTCCGCATGCTGAAAAACGATGCGAAAAGGCTGAGTGTAACTATGCCAAAAGCCTGTAGGTTCTTTCGGTTCCCTTGGCCACCGGGTCAGTCTCTGTGATGAAGATCCAGGTTCTGAGAAATACAGGTGCAGATACATGCATGCTATCTGAAATTCGAAGTGGACCAACGGTAGTTAAGTACCTCCGGACGATACGAGAAAAATCCTATCGGGATAAAGACGGAGAAAAAAATTTATTGTCCACACGCCCTTACAATTAAGTAATTTATTGATCACTAGTATGTTTACATACGGACACAAAACATCGACTTGAGAATTAACATGGCGCCAAGACGAAAACAATGAGCGTAAGAAAAAAGAGTTGGATGCAAGTAAGGAAACCGAAAACAGACAGGTTAGAGAGAATAACGATGTTTCACTAGTGTTTCCTTCACTGCACACATTTCAATTTCGCGTGTCTGTCTTTTTATGAGACACGGGATTGCGTTAGGCAGGCCGTAAGAGATTTGCGCCATTGGCTTCAGTGCTTACCAGCGACGATTCTCATCATTGTGCCCCAAGCTGATAAACGGACTGCAAAAACCGAAGTCAATACCTAAGCAAACTTCATCATACATAGACACCA
>UZAN01051328.1:0-13159 GCA_900618425.1 Echinostoma caproni | reverse complement strand
TTTTCCCAAACACACATGCTGAGCAATCGTTGAACGGGTTTTCTCTCCAACCAGGAGGACGTGTGGGAGGAGTTGTGAAGAAGGAGGTGGGTCGCGTATCGGCAGGTAGGAATTGTGTATCCACAGTACTAACCGATTCTCCGTTGTTACATAACATAAAAACAAAAAATGAAATCAACTACTTTTTGAGGTATTCTGCAGTTGATGTACACCTGGCTGATCAAACAAACTTAAAAGTGAATAATACATGAATGAAATCGGTTTATCCGTCTTATTTGCAGTATTTCGTTTTCTGGATTTACGTGTTTCGTTCAGGTGTCGAGGAGAAGAAAGGAATAATGACAACGAGTAAAACGATAAAGTGATTTTATAAATCTATCTAAATCAAGCAATTTGGCTCCCTCGTTTGTGCATGAAAACGTTTTCTCCAGTTTCTTTCCAAAATACGTCGTGGTATCCTTCGAATTCTGTGTCGTCGTACAGTCACGTCTACCGCAAAGTGGGTGGACAGTTCAATCCCACGGAACCCATTACAATATCTACTAAATCGGGTGAAATCACCGTCAATAGGTGGACGTTTTGTGGAAGACAAAGAAACTGAAATAACAACGCTGGATAATGACTCACATATTGCTTCGCAAGATGAGATTGGTTCCCAGTGTTCGACGGGAGTGATCGTAAATACAGGTCCTCGTTACAAAGTAAACCGAATCAATGGTATCCTCCATTATGTAGAGGAACTTGATTTTTATTCATCGGAAAACTTGCAAAACAGAAACCCAGTGTAGCGGGAAATGGAAAAATGTGATCCGATTTTTGACTGCCAGATCTCAAGGGATTTGACGATCTATATGGTTTCCGGTTTCAATAACCACATGGAGCGTCTCATGCAGTTGCTCGCGCAAACGGTCTTACAGGCCAAGATAATAGCGGAAGAATTGGAGATTGCCGAACGAAGTATTCGTTTTGAGCAGCAGGCCCTGAAACGTACACCCATCCTTATGGAGTTAGTGCATGCAGCTGGCTTTAGTGGAAATAGGACACTGGGCTTACCGCGCTACTGTTCGCAGGGGAATTCGGGTGTGATTAATTGAGACCACATTAGCAATTTTTTGGCTAACTACTATCGACCGGAGCGGATTGTCGTTTCCAGGGTCGGAAGGGATAGCGAGGCGTTTGTAAAATCGATAGACAAAGCTTTCTGTCCATGTAAACCCAACACTTGTCGCGAGCCAACCACACTCAGTTTACCCGAACCAGATAATTCGGTTGCACAATAAACCGGCCAATACGAGATGATTGAACGTGATCTAGAAAGTCATCATGCCCCGATGCCGGAATTTGCAAACGAGGTCATCGGACCGGAGTCGTGCGGTTATCCAGATTCACATTTTGTTACAGCGTGTCTATTACACTCATTGCTCGTGGTGGAGGTTCGTTCTCGGCTAGTGGTTCGGGTAAAGGAAAGTACAGTGGACTGTACGTAAGTGTGTTCAACCACCAACGGACCGCCACCAAAACCGGCGCACGAAACTGCATGGTTGTATGGTTGTACAAACTGAAGCTGAACTGAAACACCGGTCCCCAATGGATTGCGGTTTTCGCACACCACCCGCTGCCTCGCGGGTCAGGCTTTGGCTAACTGAAGGCTCTGGTTGTGGATTCCCCAATAAAATTCATCTCCTTTGGCCTGGGCAACCTGGCAGTATTCGGCCTACATGCAAATCATGGAACGTTTCTCTTTTTCATAAATATTATTGTACCATGATTTATTTTGCACCGTCTGGATTCAGGCGTATGCGTTTAAAAAATATACACTAATGGTCAGGTAGCTTCAAAACTGTCTCTTCATTCTGTTGCTACACGATAAAGTCTAATCCCTTTTGTGCAATGCTGTCTAGTACACGGAGCTCACATTTGTCCCAGACTTTCAGAGTATGGCCCTGAGGGAAATTTTCCATGCCTGTCAGAAGGAAGAATGAAACAAGAATGTTTTTTTAATTGAACAGAGGGAATACCGTGGATGAATAGAGTTGTTTGTGCAGTGCGTATTGTGCTTGCCGTGAAATCGCAATCAAAGCGATCGTGGTGGCTAGCTCGATAGATTCGTTCTGCTAGCTGAGATCCTAACGGATCTGAATGGTTGTGCCATGTTTCCCTCAGTGCATCGGTTCATGCTTTCTGAGCTCGATGAACAACGTTACATGTCTCTCATAAGTTATATTACTATCCAGCCATATGCAACATTAATGCAGCATAAATCACGAATCTCCCGGCTCCGATGAATTCCCGTGTTGCCCTAGTGGCTACTCTTCCGATTATTCTTGCGTTGTCCAGTACGCATCTCAGCATCTATGTGGATTGAGATTCGCGATTTATGGTCGTGTCATGTATCGCCAGTGTGTGTTCGTGTCGTCATGTAGAAGAAATCACTAGATATATTGGAAAAAATCATTTTTGAAACCAGTTGTCATCAGTTCATTGAGATCGAGTTAATCCCAACTGAATCATAAATGCAGATGATCGTGACAGTCACCACATTTCAATCCAAACAACGGGTAACGTGACTCAACTGACTAAGGTAAGCCATCTGGTGGGAATCTCAAGTAGGCGGCTGCTACGCAGTAAATATAACACCCATCTGACAAACACTTCACTGCTCACCTTTTCACATAAATACAAGAGTACAATGACCCATGCTACAGTAAACGTCTCATACTGGTACAGTAATGTTGCAAATGGCTGGATAGTAATATAACTTATGAGAGACATATAACGTTGTTCATCGAGCTCAGAAAGCATGAACCGATGCACTGAGGGAAACATGGCACAACCATTCAGATCCGTTAGGATCTCAGCTAGCCACACACTCACTATTCATCTCATCAACTCCATTCATCCACAGAATTCCTCTGTTCAATTAAGAACACATTGTGGACATACCAGGACGGTTTCATTTAGGTCTATAAACCTCTAAGTATGTGAGCACCTTGTTCGAGACAGCATTGCACACAACGGATTGTACTTTGTCGTGTAGTGATCATCAAATATGGTAATTGTCATGATCATATGCATCTGTGATTCAGTTGGGACTAACCCGATCGCAATGAACCGATGACAACTAGTTTCAAAAATGATTTATTTCCGAGTGTATCTGGTGTCTTCCAATAGTGCTTGTTTTTCTTAAGATTATGTGACGAATGGGTCACCAGCGTTGGTTTAATCCCTTTTCTTCGTTTTGGACGCGGCCACATACACACATTGTCTTGTTTCCAGCTACAGCACGTCAATCATTCTACCCGAAGTGATCGATGCGAATCTTTGGCAGAATCTGCAGTTCCTTTTGCAAGTGATTCTCCAATCTGAGACATGAATAAAGCGGCATTGACCGAGGTGGAGCTTTCAAATATCTGAAACAATCCACCAAACTTACGCTTCAACTCAAACCCTTACTTCCGAACTGATTCCCTTGCTACTTAGGGAAAATCAGGCGATTATTGTCCGTCAACCATGTACGAACATGTACTCAAAATCTTTTCGGACGAAGCATCATCAAGAGCATTATCATTCTATGTGAAGTAACAAATAAAATTTAATTGCCTCTTCTATGTCATCCACTTCTATTCAGCCATTTCATGCAAATCCGCTTTAGTTTAACCTTACGTGTCACTCCCAAACGCGTCCTCTATATACTGCGAGTAAAACGCCGATAAAGTACACAAGGGAAATGATCTGTTGAAGTTTTAGGTAGAAAAACACACGACCAAAGTATCATATTTCATTGAATTCCTTAATGAATACATGAAGAGCAACAGTGAGACGTTTGACTAGCGCATCAATATTACAAGACCGTAATGTTCGTTCATATGCTCATCGGGAATTTTGGATACCGTAAAATATTCCCATTGATGCATAAGAACAAAGTCAAAACGCGAAGAAATTTGTTTTCCATATCTCGCTTTAAGCATTTCCATATTTACTTCGATTAGTCAGCAGATTAATACGAGGCCTAGGCTGAAGTTGAGTGAATGCCTGTGCGCGAAATATTTGGTTGACAACAGGCTATGGGATCACGACAATTGGATAGGGAAAAGCCGAATGAAAAATGTATGAACTGGAGATGATATGAAAAATATTAGTCTGGAATTAATTAAACATTTGTGAAATTTTTCGAAAAAATCAGTAAATGGGGAGTGGTTGGAGGGAGGGAATAGGTGTCACATATGAGATATGGGTAATTGTTCTTATGGCCACGGTAACAACAGTGCCTGAACCAGATTACGTTGTTTGCACGACTCCGGCTTCATGATCGTTTGTACACTAACCGGACGTCGTAAATGGAGGGAGTATTTGATGCGGACATGCTCCCATATGCCATTAGACGTGTCCTCGACAATTGTCAACACTACAAATGATTCACTTCTGCTAAGCGTTTGTTGAAGTATGTTAAACCCCTTAAATGTACAAAAAAGCAGTTATCATTATCTGATATCGCGCACCCTGGGTTAAATCTTTGAACAAGTGGTCTATAGTGCGTTGAAATTTCTATCTGCAGTATTAAAAATGTCAATGTGAGATTACCATCCTTTTCAACGTTACGTACCGCATGTTAAGGCCTCATTGAATTCATTCTTTATTCGCAAAGCAGACGTCACGTTATAATTCTAAACTGACCTTATTTTGACCTCATTCTAGGCAAAAACACATCACTTTTATATTGCAAAGGAACTAATGCCGATAGTACTTGCTTCCTTATTAATCTAAGCCCCGAGCGGTGACAGGTTGCCTAAGGAAGTTTATCTGCGTTGAATTCGGTAGGGGGCTTTTTGTTCCCAATACTGAGGCCTGTTGGTTTGAGGGTGCTGTTTTGAATTTCCATCTAGAACCGGGAGTCGACATCTTGTTTTGGAGCTAGACGGTTGATGAACAATAAGTTGAGTAAATGGATCGACCAATTCAAAATGCATCATAATTACGTCAGCAATTGGATACCAGACATACTAGGTACGGCTTGCTATTTTGTGTGGGTTTTACTCCTTGAAAGGTCCCATTTTCTCACATGGTTACTGTATTTTAGTGGTCACCGCTGTTTTTTCGTGCTCCATCAACTGTGCTATGGAGCAATGTGATCTATATCAATCATAGTTTACGGGTGGCACATCCTCATTCTTCTGGTTAAAGCTTTGAATAAATAAATACCAGACAACCAAACTTCGGCAACTACGATCGCTCTGAGACAGGTTAGTATAGTCCTCCCTACTTTCGTGTATATAACCTCCCTCGCTTGCATTGATCAAAACTCATCTTATTCTCCACATTACTTAATTGTTTTTTCAAAACTTACCGCCATACGGACATCATAACCATTTCTTCAAACTTCTGCCTTCAAAGCACCGGTCTACAGTTGTTCCCTGAGCTGGGATTACAATCGGAGCACCAGTGTACGCTTTCGTTCACACCGCTACAGGAAGTCCTTTTTCAATGAGCTCATGCAAGTGATTGACGAGGATCAAACCGAAACGAGGTGAGATACAGATTCATCGTGCACCAGACAGAAACAGTCTANAACAGTCTAAAATGGAAAAGCAACTCTACATTACGGTGCAGCCCTTACAATCCTCGTTGAGCCTTAATCTGCGTCAACACAGGTGGGATCTAAGAGAAAAAATGCAAGCATACCAAACTAATCAACCCACCGGCGAAATACAGGTCAAACCGGACAGCTAGACTACACTTCATGCATGAAACAACTGGGGCTACCTCCACGAGCACGAACGGGTCTACTAATATGCCATTTCAGTGTGGAAACGAAAACTCTTTCCATCAGCTATCCGTGATTTATCAGCCGAAAAACAAGTCCCTTTCCATGTCCGTCTACATGTCGCGGTAGCGTGCAATCTAGCGTTCTGTCGGCCTGACTCGTGACCATCACAATAACGCATATCAAAAATATGAAATTTGATGCAAAGAATAATTTTAAAGAAAATTAAGTAATTTCAACCGGAAGATAAACTCTGCACGTACTAGCAGTGTTTCAGTGGTTAACACGACTGTATTTTGCAGACGTTCACGGGAAATGGGCGACCGATCTGAAGCAGTTCTGAATGACTGTCCGTAGAGTAGGAACGGCAAAATGATCACGCCCCTGGAAACGTTTATTGAACAGCAGTCCGAATCGTATCCACGGTATCTCGTGGCCGGACTGTGATAAAATGACAGTGTGAATATTTCTTAGCTAAGTCGAGCGAATACAGAGTGACATGATGATCGGTACCGGTGCAGTACACAGTCCGTCAGATATCAGGGTCAGTCCCGCGTGCGAGTGAACTGTTGGCTTACATACTGTTCAATCGATGATTCGGTCCACGGTGGGGACACCGATTTTCGGACCTGCGGGGTCAGAACGTATTGTATAGACAAACATATATGACTCATAGACAGTCCGGCGATAGTTGTTGCGTTCGAAGCCGTGTTGGCGATTCACGGGGCATAAGAAAACTGTCAGTACTAGTAACTAGAATCCGAATTGTACAGATCATATTCTGAATGTATATCCACTAGTACTCAGACGTTTGTGTGCAGTATAACATACTGTCACTTTAAAACTGTAAGGGCTTGAAAATGGTCCTGTTTTGAATGATATCACCATTGTTTTGGTAAATGACGGAACGTTTTCAATCCATTTTCATCCATATCTGGCAACTGGTGATCTAATTCACGTTGTTACTTGGTTCAGCCAAGTGTATACTGTCTCACTAAGAAAAGCACCGTATTTAGTACACATCAGTCAAACGAGTTGTGTTCATGTCTCACTGGAACTTTTGGTTCATGGTTGCTTTTGGAATTTCCCCCGTCTTACAGGCCGTTTGGAAGCCCATTACACGGAGAAACTGTCGTCAGAAGTGTCTCCTATCTGTACATTGGGAGTGTCTGTACTGGGCCGCGTTTGCCAGTTGGTTAAACATCCAAAACAGGGTTTCTTAGCGGCATTCTGACAGCGCTGTTGGCATCAGATAGTCGAATCGTGTTACCCAAAATCAACCTCCTGCCGTGTATTACGAATCGGTGGCAACATTGGACCAAGTCCTTCACGTTACACTCCTAACTGGTGGTGACGTGATGTGAACCCACGATTTTACCGTCCGGAACATGCCAGTGACAGCAAATTTAGCTACTCAGTCTATGTACACCATCATATGCGCATTAATTCAAGACCTGAAGTGGTTCGTCGATCAGCTTTCATTGCCAACTTTTGATGAAGTCACAAGTCATTCGTGAAAATTGGTCAGTAATTTATCTCACATAATATGCAAAGTATTTCGTGTACTGCTCACATAGCCTACGTACCCAATCCAAAGTTCAGACATCGCATTTTTATCTTCATGACTGCCCAAACATTCCATTATTTATCGACCTGCTACTTTCAGTGAACCTATGGCTGCTTTTTTAGCTGTTGGGAGCTGTTTCATTTGAGTGCATGCCTCCTCATTATCGTTGTTGAGTATTGAACGGTCCTATCTCTAGTCATACAATGTATACAGGCTTATATCATCAGATAACTGACTCTTTCGTGTTTTGTCCGACTGCATTATGGATTATTCTTATTTATTGTAATATTGATCAAAACCTTGCCTGAATTGATGCTGATATGTTTTGATCCACATCTGGCTATGAAGTCTTCTTTTTACACTCAATCCGAGTACGAAGACACTTTAAACGTGACAGTTGAACTTCGCGCACGTTGCTCCAAGGTGAACATCGATGAAAGTGACACCGAGTCCCAAATCCCCGGATTTATTTGCAGTTTTAAATGGTACATAGCTCTGACATTGTTCACTCATTTTTTGTATCGATTCGTTAGACATGTGCGTGAGAGAGATTTTAAAAAACATTCCAATCCTCACGTTGTTGTGCATGAATACATTTGGACTGCGACAAGTTTGCGAAATAGTACTTACTCAGTTGTCGCCCGAATGAATCCAGTCAAGTTAGCAAACATTATTTCATTATTCTTTGTATGCTTAATAACTGTGGTAATGTGAATTCAAGTTGACAAACACAGACACACGGACAAACAAATACATAAACGTCTCATGCGGTCTATGGTGCATCCGGAATAAACGGAGCCATAGGGATCTTTCTGACTATTGCTGGTCAACTCACCAGTATAGAAGCACGTTCCGTATTGCTTGAAACAACTGTCCAGCGGAGCAACCAGTCGATCGTGTTTTATCATGATTAGTCACGTTCCATAACCAAAGAGTTTTGCTGACGTATCCCCCCATATCGTACCTTTTCGAGGTTGATGCGGGGGGGGGGTGGTGAGTATTTGGGTTTTACATCGTATCAGTACACAGTGTCAGAGGCCGCTCTAATAATAACCATAATAATATCGTTCACCTTTCAACTACCAGCCTACATAACAGTTCATGAGACTAAGTTTTCCTGATAGAAGACTTACCGGAACGTCGTCATATAATACAAATGGCTATGTATAGGACTAAATGGTCTGTATTTGTATTGTTTAGTTACCTAAGAAAATAGCATTTAACGCAGAGGGCAAAATAGCTATCTGAGGTATTTTGTCGGTCAACACAAACATTTTTTCATCGCTTATAAATGCATTCAACTGTGTGTGTGTGTATGTGTGGGTCTGAACCGTACATCAAGCAGAGAACCCACACCCAGGACTATGAACAATGACCGGCACCTGTGAAAAATCGGTGGCTGTGGTCAAAGGGTTAGGTCACCAACTTGTGATCTGGGAGTCCTGGGTTCGAAGCGCTTCACCTCCGCCCGTCTTCCCAGGCAGCCCTTGTATGGCGGCGGCCCCTCTGCTGAATGTTGACTGTACATTTGTATCTTCAGTAAATAAATAAACAAGGAAGTAAAAAGACATTTCTTCGTTATTTAATCGAATTAACTAATCCAAATCGGATACCCTTAGAAAAGCAATAGTTTATTTAAGGTGATTAAAGGCTAAACTAATGAAATAGTATTGAATTCATAAAAAGATTACTGAAACAGAACGATTGAAGAAACATGTGTCCCAGCTGGGGCCAAGACAACGGGAACCATGGAAATGACATCTTCACCAAGGAAGTTAAAACTACCCAATGTGTGTGTGTGTGCAAACGATCAATTGGTAGAACAACGGAAGCGATGCCAAAGAGTCATTAATCTCGCAGATGGAGCGTCGGCCAAAATGACTGAACGCACACACAACCAGGTTCAATTTAGCATCGAAAATGTAGCGTAATATTGTTAAACTAAATAAGATGAACATTTGCTGAGGAAGTTTACCACTAATTAGATATTTCTGATCAGATTGAAACAACTGGGTTCTCTCTTTTGAGATTAGAATTCGGTGCAATGACGATTATCCAGCCAAACAGCCACCGGACTTTTCCATCACATACTACCTATCTACCTATAAACAAAGTAGAGTTTTGACGGAAAAATAACATCACTGTGATCCAAATGTATGTTTACGGCACGTCACCAGATCACTGGTCTCATAACAAAACGATGCAAGTTACTGCGGTCAGAAAAAATATATTAACCTCTCAAAAATTTGAAACTTCAGTCTGGTTTGAAACTGCAAATTGCACCACCTCCCTAACCCTGATGGGCTCTCTCACGAAAGGCATCATTTCGTTTTTCTCTTTTTCATTTTATTGAATTGATGCAAAATTGATGCAAATTTCATGAAGGCGGACGAGTCCGAACACTGGGCTGCCATACAGCATACAATCGGGCAAAGTCAGGCGGTGCTGGTAATTTGATAAAGTTACCAACGGGCCACCACGGCGAGATTGATTCGTTTGAACACAGAGTTGTTGCCTTTAGAATCAAAGTAAACTGAATAATTAAGTAGTTATGTTTGATGCAATTTATTTTTATTTCCTAATGCGTTACTTTATACCTGGTTTTCAGCAGTTTCACAGTTGTTGAATATCCACCTCTGCGCTCGTATAAAGCAAATGATTGACTCGTATTGACTTCGGATGCACTGATTCATACTGCCTGCCTTACGCCGTTTGGATATACGAGGTGGTAATTATGACGAAATGGCGAAATCATAGAACTTGAGGGATCAGAATTTCGGATCACAAGGAAAATTGTTTGGTGTACTTACATGACCGGTGCACATATATACAGATTTTGATCTTACTCGTACAACATTCTGATTTCCACAACATTGCTTGCTATCAGTGCTTCATTTTCCAATCTCATTCTCGTAATTGAATATAGCATTGCCCCATATCAGAGGCAACATACCTGATATAATACCCACTTATGTCTGTGTTTTATGAGCCGCATGCCAGTAAAATGTGCTGGTTCGCAATTTTGACGATGCGTGCTTGTGTATCAGTTGTAAAATAAAAAGTTACAGTAGAAAACTTAATTAGAATGTCTTATTAAAATTACTCATAGACTTCATACAGATATTGTATATTCATCTTGTCCATGTTCCATTTGCCCTTCTTCATTTTCAAGCACTGTCGGCAGTCGCGTTAGCATGGAGTCCACAGAATTTGCAATTTTCTTCTGACACACCGTATACTCTTACCACTGACGACCATTGTCGAGGTAGCTAACTTATCCGTGTTTCTTATATAGGGACAAGTTTGCGATTAAAATAAAATCCAATTTCTGCGCAGTAATTAAAGAAATTTGACATTGAACTTGACTCCTCCAGAGAATGTATAAATGTGAAAATAATATTTAATTGAGGAAACGGTTTTCTACTACAAGCATGCAAGTGTGATACTGAAGACTGTAACGTATTTTTAAAATGAGAGTGATGTTGCANAGTTTGGTCAATACCTATATATATATATATATATATATATATAGTACTGGCCGACTGTGATGCAATAAAATATTTTCCTTATGATCAAGTGGAGTTTCGTTATATTTATCACCTATAGTAATACTTTAGATTTCGACATTAATTTTATACCTTGTCTACTTCAATCTGAGTAGTTTCTAGTTTGCATGTGTTTCAATTAAACGTGCCTGACCTTGATTGCCAAGACTAAATAATCTCAACATGGAAATCGCAAACTTTATTAAGTATGACAACGCAATATTTTCTAATAGGAATGACTTAAGATTTCAAATGTGATGGAAATGTTTGTGATAACCAACAAAGAGCACTGGACAGCGGTTTCGTCTTGTTTGGGACTCGTACGTGCGTACTTTTGTGTCCCTGTCAGGACTCGAATTGCGATCAGTCGGGTCGAGACTTCAAACCCTTACCCCTGAGCTACACGGTCGATGGTGATCACCTTGTACGAATGGTTCGGTCCATTTNATTTAGAGTATCAAGCTTGGATTAGCCCATTCGATTGTTCAGAGGCACCAGGCACTCTTGATGGGCTTCGGTGTGGGTTTCACTCCTTGCGAGTGCCGGGTGCCTCTGAATAATCGAATGGGTTAATCCAAGCTTGATACTCTGGACCCAAGAATTATCCCAAATTGTTTCCATAAACCCTTGCCATCTCAGTTGTTTGTTATGGGGGATTTTTTATCCAACATATCCGACATATTATAGCAACACTATTGAATAACCAAATGAAATTCTTTCACAACCCGAAGAAATTGCATTAAATAAGGTTTCATAATATTATTCTATTTTTAATACCTAACTCTCTGAATCCGAGAAATTTAATCAAGTCAACCTTGAAAGCAAGGTCGTTTTTGTGCACAACTTTGAAAGTTTGTATTGTTGTCACCATAGTGAAGCAAACAGTGCTCAAAACCAAAAGTTCTCGCTATCTCAGTGAAGAGGACAGAAATAAAATTGCACAAGCACTTTCCCCTTATAGCCTGGATCTCAATGTGATTGAAAACCTGTTTTCCCTTTTGAAGAGAGAGGTCAATGTGTTACCTATACATTGGACTTCGGAGGCAAAAGTGCGCTACGCAATGGAGCACAAAATGGAAAATCACTTCATAAAATAGTTGATGAATTTCATGCCGAAGAGATTCAAAAAAGTCCTAAAGAACAAAGTTAGAACAATCGACTATTCGTGTACACAAACTTCACACCTTCATTATTATCAATGTCAATTTGTTGTAAATAAAAACTGTTCCATTCTCTTGAGTTACCTCTTAACTCATCGTGGTGTAGGTCAACCACTACTGATGAAATGGGAGTATCCGCTAAATTCTGAACCATTTCATCTACTGAATATAAGCGAATCAGAAAAATCACTTCTATAAAGACTCATCAAGGCTTGTTTATTATTATTATTTGTAAAGAATATTTACTTCAGCATAAATGCTGTTGCTTATACGAACGCACAAGTGTTTCAGAGGTAGAGTCAATTGATTTTCGTGATTGAAACCGATAAGAAGTGAATATATTTGTGCATTTACTCTTCCTGGTTCCATTGACGAGCCTGTTCAGTATAATACACAAAAAAATGCAGTGTGGGTCGTGAAACCTGTTACGGTAAGTACCATGCCATATACAGCAAAAGAATTTCACAGTTTGCTAAGCTATCTTCGGCGACAGATTATGAGAAAGCGGGTAAGGTAATGTGCTTAGTATGGCGTAAACAAATAGCCACCCTCGAAACGTTTTGGTAACTCTCTGATGCCAAAGTGTGAAGTGATTAGGAGGAAAATCTAGAACAATCTAAAACCCAAAGAAATCATACCTTACCACTTAACAGGGATACGGTGATCGTTGTAGGTCAATCCAAGATATAGCCGTCTGGTTTATCGAACTTATTTTGTATGCGTTTATCACCGAACGCGTCCTGATTGACAGATTTTACCACCCACAAGAATGAGCATCCTTCAG
The DNA here is from genome assembly GCA_900618425.1 of Echinostoma caproni. Taxonomy (NCBI): domain Eukaryota; kingdom Metazoa; phylum Platyhelminthes; class Trematoda; order Plagiorchiida; family Echinostomatidae; genus Echinostoma; species Echinostoma caproni. The sequence goes on along the minus strand of UZAN01051328.1, from coordinate 342 downwards.
GTGTGTTTGTGTCAATACACAGATACTCATGGGTTAAAGAGAGAAGCTGAATCATTGATTATCGGTGTAGCTTTTTTACACCATTGTCGTGACCAATCAGATTATAAATGTAACCAAAGATTTGTACATCACGCACGTGAACATTCCAGTTCAGTGAAGTTACTGTTTTTGAAAAAATAATACAAAAGAAAACAGAATGACAGCATCAACCCATAAAATACAGTGCTTTTCCCTCAAAAATCTGTGCGTGCAAAACAGTTTGTTTAATAAATCTCACTAGTACAGTCTAGCTGGTAACTTACAAAAGTGGTTCCTGAAGTCATAATGTGAAAGCTGTTCCAT
>UZAN01051325.1:4486-19084 GCA_900618425.1 Echinostoma caproni | reverse complement strand
GTCAAGTGCAGTCGATTCTATTCGGAAAATCATTCAAATACATATCACAAGCATCAAACGATCATTGTTCGATTTTTCGATTTCCAATTGGCGCATACAGTTGCCTTCTTGCATTCAGCTAATCCGATTGATGCCACTTGAGACCACCGGATTGGTTGAGAAGTCCGAACCTAGTGTGTGTGTATGGATTCCATTGGATTCAATAAACATCAGTTTTATAATTTACTCCTGATGAAAATTTGAAATTTGAACGTATGGACTAATCTATGGAATGTCAAAACAATAAATCGCTGATGTCCGAAACAATAGTTTTCAGCTCGTTGTCTTTTTCTCACGTATGATCGGCACACTCTAACGCTCAATAAAAGCGATCTTACAAAATTGAACAACGCAGTTTATTGTGATAATAAATTTTGAAATACTTGAAATAAGCTAAGGTCCTGTTTCCCCGGATAGCTGAATGTGACCTGTAATTACACAGACCGACATGCAATTATTCGGTGGGTGGGGCGGCTAACTGCACTGAGTTTTGCGGTCTCGGAAAATGCAGTGCGCGGTAAGTTCCAATTGTGATCGTGAGTCGATGCTTTTTTTCTGCTTCATGGCAATCTTTATCAAAGTGCCTTATCTGAATTTTTACCCACCGCCAGTCGTTCGCCCCCTTTTCAGCACACCTTTTCCGAATGGATAAACCTACAATCCAACAGCTTGAGCATGCCTTTGTACTGGTCAGTAAGCGAATAGCTGGCAAGGCTAAAACAGGCATGAGTGAAGGCTAAAAAAACCCGGAAAACACTGTAATTATTTTTACCGGGTTGGTTGAAAATCATTTGCAGGGAGTATGAAACTTAGTTCTAAAAATACTCGTTCAAAGGCTCCAAAACTCCCTGTATAGATTGCTGGTTGAAGAAAAGATACAGTGCATCAGTTCAGCGTGACCCTTTGCCTGGGAAATGTGACCTGGATTTTAGAGCACAAACTGAATGTGTGGTCATGATAATCAGTAAAGAAATTAATGACGAATCTGAAAACCGTCACATTCTAGGACTTATCTGATCAGCATCAAGTACGGCCCGTGTTCAGTACTAAGCATTTGATTTGAATAGATTACCGTCTTACGGGGATCGCTCGTTACGTAGTACTTGGTTTCGTATTTTGATCGTGTGTAGATACAAGCTCACTTATTCCATAATTCTTTTCACGGTAATCGATTGTTTTAAAGCCGGTATCGATGCCGCTTACCAGTCTGCATTGTGGTATCCAGTGGCTGCTGGTGTTTCCCAGCCCAAGCTGTCACAAAAAAGGTTGCATTCAGACACTTTCTAAAGGATTGAAACACACTGCAGCATTGAAAAGTTGAGGCAGCCAGAGGAGAAATACATCTATCGAGTATGCCTCCGCAACCGCTACACCCGCAACTTCGTCAAACGGACAATAACCCGAACACAACAACACACAAGGACAAATGGGTAACCGAATAACCCTACCGTATCTGAAGAGAATTTCTGAAATGACCAAGAGAACAGTGAAGCCACACAACAGTCGAGTCACCCACAAATCAACGACAACCCTAAGGAAAATCTTATCGAAAACCAGGAAACAAAATGAAGATAAAAATCGAACACATGTGGTCTAACGCATTCATTGCAAGGACTGCAGCAAACGCTACATCGGTCAAACAGGGAGAAAACTAGCAACTGACGTGCACGAACACAAACTGGCCGTCAAAACACACGATGCACTCTCACTCATCTCAATTCACAAGGACCGAGAAGGACATAATTTCGAATTCGAAAACACCCAAGTCGTCGGTCAGGCTCGCACCAAGCACGCAAGAGAATTTCTGGAAGCTTGGTATGCATCGGAAAACTCGGTCAAGCGACACATTGACATCGATCAAGTCTACACCCCCATGCAACAAAAGGACCGATGAACGCAAACAAGACGGGTAGTGTCACACGACACAACAGGACAACAGTAACACTTAGGCTGACCGATCAACGGCCGGCCGTCAGACTGCTCGCGTCCACCTCATCCCCTATCGGCACAAGACGAACAAATATCAGCCAATCAGGCAACGCCACGTGTCTACCTCACTCAACGACCTATATAAGGAAAGGGACAGGTGTAAGCGCTCACCCAGTTACTGCATTGAGAATATCACCTCGATTGGTGATGAAATGTTTGCAATACAATTACCAAGCTCGGCGAAAACCTGAATATCAACTTATCTCTGTCTGTTAATCACAACATGTCAGCGTCAATTTTACGACTGACGCTTGTAATCAACGTCCAACGTCTTCTGCGCTTTAATGAAACTTCTGTGTTGCTTCTAAGCGTTCTACTCAAATTTCTATATGAGCAATGCTAATGCGTCTAGAAATTCTGTCACACTGTAACTATGAATAAACTTTCGCAGACCGCAACGATATAAATGAGGCTTCTAGTTTTCACATCTGCCAAGTGTGCTTTTGCGATCCCATATAACGGCACCGTAAGATAGTTGCAGCTTAGATGTGAACAATAAACAAGTTTGTGCTTCAACCATTTGCTTTACTTCCTGTTGAATGACTTCTCCGAGGCAGTAAGCCGGTTTCATGGATATTCCGAAATTGCAGCTGTCCGCGCTCTGCGGTCGGTAGCAAGGTTTCTAACAAGTGTGATGATCTAGCCTTTCATCAACGAATGTCTTATACGGACCGAGGATTAATGTGCACTAATTCTTTGTCTATAGAATGTGGGAAAGATTTTAGCTGCACAACACGATTGATATTGGGGTAGAATGCAATCCTTGTTTAGCTTTGGTCAGGTCTTGTTTTGGTTTGCGTAGAACCTGCCCGAAGTAGTTGTAGATGCCCTGTTAATGCAAACACCACTGGCCTTGTGATATGATAATACCGGTGTCTGATTGTTTCAAATACCAGATGATCTCACCACTTGTTCCTCAGCGTGGGGTTTAATGACCAGTTTTAGAGTATTATCTTCACTTCGTAGTGATCAAGATTCATCGACGTAGAGCCAAAGAAACTGGACTACTATACAGGGTACCTGGTGGTACGATCGTTTGGCTGATCTCGTTTCTACGCTACAGAATACTACTTAGCTGTGGAAACGCTTATCTGGCTTCATTAAATGCACGATCTTCCTTGGTCCTTGACTTGATCTCTGGGTGATACGGTGCTCAGTTTGTCATTTAGCTACAACGTTAACTGACTGTGCTAAAAATATTAGGGTTTTGGATGTGCTCACTTGTAGACGGGTTTGGGAGACCTGCCAAATTGCAAGATTGACGATTTCCTGAAAATCAGTTTCAACACCCCAGCCAAACAACAACCTTGTAACCCCCCTCCACCACGCCGGTTGATTTTGTAAATCATGGCTTTTGTTGCCACCTTGTGATCATATATTAAGTTAGAAGCTTGAGAATGAGTCATTGAAAAGAATTCTTTGCTTCACTGGTCTTTTCAATGACCCAAATCAAAGACGAGAATGTCGTTAGCAAACTCTAAATATATCAGACAGAATTCTTGAAAAGTCTACTATCCGCCTTGGTATCTTGCATGAAGCAATCCATTATCTAACCGACAGGAAAGATGAACAACATTTGGGATAATGAGCTTCTGTCTCGCAGTACAGACCTTTGTGTGAATGCAACCGAATCCTCATCATCACGCATACGGATCCGAGATCTGGCTAGAATCTAGCTAGATTAACGAATTTTACCGGGAACTCCATCAGCTTATATCGTATGACACAGGGATTCACGACATGTGGATTCGAACTTAGATCCGCTGTATGTATGTGAAGCATACTTCCGCTGGGTCCTCAAACTTTTGATGCTGTTCCAAAAAGTGAAGCGAAGTGATGTGACGTGAATAACTTTGCCCACTGTTCCACTTCACTACACCCACGTTCAAAACAATAGACCAGGGACACTTTTAGTTTTCATTTTCTAACCTTGCACGACATGTGGATTCGAACTTAGATCCGCTGTATGTATGTGAAGCATACTTCCGCTGGGTCCTCAAACTTTTGATGCTGTTCCAAAAAGTGAAGCGAAGTGATGTGACGTGAATAACTTTGCCCACTGTTCCACTTCACTACACCCACGTTCAAAACAATAGACCAGGGACACTTTTAGTTTTCATTTTCTAACCTTGATTATTGAACATATAATCATAAAATTTCCAGGGAGGATGAAGTGGCCAATCCAGGGCTGCCATATAACACACTGACGATGGGAGAAATCGGACGGAGATTGAGGAATTCGAACAGCTGACTACGGTGGAGACAAGTTCGTGACGTTAACCACTTCGCCACCCCTATCCTAACCATCAACTCTTGTCAGAATAAACTTTAAAAAGACTAATTTATAAAATTCAAACTACTCTGTGTTAAGATGACGTGATCTGTCGCCAAAAGTCATTGTTCATTCTTCCAAAGAATGCGGTGCAGCATCGGCCAATCACACATTTTGGGTCCGTTGCTGATATGTTCGTTTGTTTTCAACCGACCAAGAATCTTGCGTAATATTCGTCCCTCGTCCCTTGAAATCATACAAGCAATCGATTACCGAGCCTCACACTACCTTTGCAAGTGTAGCGGTTCGTTTGTTGGAAGAGATAAAGTGAAATGAATAACATAACAGTAAAAGATCGTTCGTTCTCTAATCCACATTCACATTTGTTCTCAAATAGTATTCCTTATCGTGTTACAATCGTGCTTATTGGTCCCGATCGCACGTTTTTGGTAGCTTATTGGTTAGGGTTATCTGGCTCTATGCTACCACCAAGCCAAGTTAACGAGTCTGTTGAGGAATGCTAACGCGGATATTTTTGGGGTTTGAACGGGGGGTGGGTGGGATGCAATGCAATGCAATGCAATGTTGAATCGCAAGATGAATGTACAGCAACCGTAAAGGAATAAAAGGAATTTACTGGTGTTTACAGCCTCCTCAATTCGCATAGGTTAGAAGCAAACCAAGGACAGTAAAGAACCCTTATTCACATTATTATCATTCCCCCAGAGGAGAGGATAAATATGTACATCTGGGTCCAGTGAAGTCAGCGTGTTGTCTGACATCCCCAACCCCCCTCCCCTACCTCATCTTTACAGGCATGTCAAATCTCCAACGGGTCCACAATCTGGACTCCAACTAAATTTGCAGAATAATTTTCAAATGGTCGTATTTGTAATAACCCAAACCCCATGCTATGTGAACTCATTAGGTCTAATACCTCGCTACATCTCATGCACGTGACCTCAAAAGGAAGTTGGTCATACTATACAAGCAAGCCAGTCGACCTTCCGTCTTGGAACCTGCAAATTTCCATAGTCCAGGAACAATCAACCAGGAGTCCAAAAGCACTTGTGCAACCGTGTGTTCCACTGGTAGAATATTTTCGTGGTGACCGCTGATGAAATGCTTTGGGGGCAGAGAGGGTGATCTACCGATCATTAGCCCATTTTTTCTGGTATCTGTGTGTGGATGAGCAGCTAATGCACAAAGTATGTTTTGGTATTTCTGGATTGAACCAGTCAAATCAAATTGAAATTTACTTCAATTTTAAACTTATTACCATCCCCCAGATGACATTTTCAGATTTTTTACCCTCTCTGTGACTGCATTTCAGTCCCGAGAATCATTTCCAATGATCCCAAAGCGATATTTCAATTCACGAATAGACCGTTCAAATGCATTGTATAGAGGAGGCGAAAGGAACCACTTTTGGGATAGACAACAAACGCGTCGTTGTTTGCCCTGTCACTTATGACGGACCAGATGGGTGGTGGTCTGTACACACCGAGACGCAAGGTTGGTAATCGGAATTTTGAACGAGTATATAAATATGTGAGAGAGAAAGCGACATTTGGAAAGATCAGCTTGCATTAGACGTGAAGTATCCTCAAGAGTCAAAACAGCAAANTTCACACTGCGTACTTTCTCAGCCGAAGGTTCAGGGTGAGTCGATGGTCGTCGTCAGATCATGGTGTTTTACCGTCACGTTTTATTCCACCACAATTGGTTGTGCCCGCGTGCTTGACGTAACGCAAGTGATAATACCTCTACTGTCTGTATTTTCTTGACGGTCTTCGATATACCCTTACGCTGACCGTGCAGATTTATGCACTGTTTTGTGAAGATTGGCTCACTGTCAACTGCTGATCTGGAGGATATACCTACGATCACGTGATTGGTCACTGCAGGTGGGTGTGAACATTTGATGGATTGTGCGGATGCAGTGACACTGACTGGTTGGACTCACGAATGGCATTCATCTCCCCTGCATGGATGGACTGATCTGACGACCAGGACAAACATAAGAACAAAGCAGTTTTCCGCAGACCACAATATTAGCGAAATCGCAATTATCAAACGCAGTTTGTGTCCTGTAAAACCGAAAATTTCCACAGTGGTTGGCCACACAGTCGCGCTGAGAGACAAAGATCCTTCCTTGTACACCCGTAGAAATGATAGACTCACTGCTTCCTGGGTCAACAATGAATTTATGGCAACGTCGTTAGAATCGATTGCATTGAAGATTGCTGGCACCAGATCGTCATGCTGTTCACAGATCTTGTATGCTTCTGCAAAAGTTACTTCTTTTTTCTCTAGCTATTGTCAGCATCAACCACTAGAAGATCGCACAGTCGCCCCTCCAAAAGATGTTCATAGTCAGACCGTGACGCCTGCTTGGTCCATCAGAGGATGAAATCACGACATGACATGTCGGCACGTGTGCTTGAAACTCGGTGGGCATCCGGTGGTCAAGCACCAGCCGATTCAGAGAAACGTGGACGAGTTTTTCAGGAGGTCCAGGAAAGGCAAAATTCTTCAGTAGATGATACAGATCTCAAACACCATCAGTGAGGAATGGTGCTGATTGTCTCTGCATGCAGGTCTTGCAAATACCGCAATACATTTCGAACCGCTGAACCCATTCCTAGATCTTGGAAGGAATGGCATGCAGTTTCAGTTGAGCAAAAGTTGGCAACTCCATTTCGGAATGGATAAGAATCACGAATTGGTTATCACGTAACACAATCACAATCGAATCACAGAACCGCAGTTTTGGTCATTTGCCGAATTCTACGGGTAACGAGACAGCATACAGACCACTGAAATAGCAGTAGTTCGTTTACTGGAAGAAATCAACGGGATTAATTAGCACATACACAGAAGTTTCAGTGACTAAACGGATCTTCACAAATTTCCTGTTTGTGTTCTCTTTGTCACACAGCCACCGCATGAACCGCAGGATTTCGGATTGTTCGATACTATGGGTCTGTGGTTCGTTTAGCCCGTTTGGCCCCTTGCTTGGTGTTATCTCAGAGTCTAGGAACAGCACCGAGGTCCATCGAGGACTGGTATCCAAAGGCAGGCCGGGAATAATTATCGACTCTATTCTGGAAAAGGTGTGCGAAACAGTTAGGTTCCCCCGGTCCTCGAAATTCATTACTGTTTTAAAAAATCACATGAAGATTTAAAAAGAAGGCAGCAAAGAGATTACATTTGTATGTACAAAAACTGTTAAGCAAACGGTACCCTGAGACATTGTGAAGACCAATAAAGTGTGTCCATGTTGGTCTTACCTGCAGAGCTCGTGTTTTTCTCCCTCCTTAAAAGGACAATCTGCTAACCATGCCAGCACATAGGCTGAAATATATTAACTGGCTTTGCTTGGTGAATAAAATCAAATGTGGATGAGCAGTTGAAAACATCTTGCAGGAGAACTTAATTAGAATGTAAATAAATGTGTAACCGTGCTTAATGCAAGCATCGCATCTTGTGCATCCCGGCACTAGCCTCCATGGTTGACTCAGTTGGAAACATTCCAACGGGATCACGTTACACGACAAGGATAAGTGTTTGAATCCCATCCCGAAGGTTCGCGATACGGGTCCGGGCAAGGACACAAAAGGTACACACTGCTGACGAGTCTCAAACAGGAAAAATAGCAGTCCAGTCCTCTTTGTCGATCATCGCAGAGATTTCTATCACATATAAATCAAGTAGTTTTGATTTGTAAGCTTACTACACACAATAGAATGCATTTCTGATGAATTCCAACAAGGCTGAGGCAGATCTGCAACGCTTTCGTGGTTTCTTGATAGTATGTGTCACACGTAGATCGGTTGCATGACGCACTACTATCTTGCGCCAATACCCTGAGATAAAGCCAGTCAGATCAGCTTAGATACTGAACCCCGATTCGTGGATGATACACATATTTGCTTTGATGGTAACCAAAATCCAGCGACACATCGACTAAAAGTGGCAAGATAAATGGGTAAATGAATGATACCGAAAATTTGATATCAAACATCACATTCCACTGAGGTGAGTCGTATGTATGGTGTCGTACAATATTGCTCAAAAGGCCTGGAAACCTGTAAATAACTTGAACAACGGTGCCATTCAAAATATTAATGCACAAGTTAATTGCTTGGTTTACTAGGAGACATTCATTCTCACGCACTGATTAAGCCACTTATTTACACATTTGCGCGTGCATCATTTACGCTCCAGTGAGAGAAATTCAAATCAAACAACAATTGGCGCCAACACTCACGTGATATATCATGAGATGAGCTAGGGAATGTGATTGTCCGATTTTTGTTTACAAACTGCTCACCATACGTTGCGTTTCGACCAAGTACCACACACAAGCATCCCAGAAGCACCAATGAAGATTCGATATTAGAAAGCAAACTCGTCCTCCAAACACCCCAGATTGAAGAAGAGCATTATTCTGTCGGAGTTGTCTCCCGATGCCATCTTATTCAAATCAATTTTCTATCTGATCTGCATTCTGGTCTAATCGACTCCTTCAACGTTAATTCACTTTCTGCGGAATTAGAGGGACAACTTCCCCTAATCAGCCTAAAGATGAACGACGCGCAAAATCTTAAATCGAAGGCAATGAAAGTCAAGAGTATCATCTTCAAGTACAGTATTATTATAATTACAAATAACAAATAAAAAACATGATGAAATATACACTATGAGGATGGATAATTGTCAAGCTGTCCCACTAATTCCTCAAATGAACAAAATGAAGATTAGCATGTAAAGTCTTGGATTCAATGCAGTCAAAATTGAACAATTCACATGTCACTTATCGTCAGGCTCATCACTGGAAGTTAATGCTTCCAAGACGACAGCAACAGAAACAGCGGTATTTAATTTCCGGTCGACTGGCATCAATCGAGAGAGAAAGAGGACACTCGCGATTTCTGATTTCACCCGTTGTTCCGTCTGAATACGGCTTCAATTCATAATGAGAAGAACACAACGAAAAGGAAGCACGGTGGATGTCGTTAGTGTTTGAGATCATCGAATTCTCGAACAGCTTCTCAGTTTCCAGATGGCCCGTTTTACCCCTGTTTTAACACTGATACTTCTCATCAATCACATCCCATAATCCAATCCCTCCATATTGAGGCTGATAGTGTTGGATGTGACAGTAGACAGACAGAGTGAAACAGTGGCTTCAGAGGATGCAAACATACTCATCCAGAACATTGTTCGCGTGCTTCTGCGTCGTAGTTGTATTGCAGCTTGTAACCTTTGTTGTACATGGAGAACAATGAGTAATATTTGATTGTATGAACATTCTTCACTGTGATTCGCTTCAAATACGTCGGAGTTAGCTGTTGATCGTGTTCGATGTTTTCATTCGCTTTCCACTTTCCATTTTCGAGATAGAATAGCTTGGCTCATTCAACACCGTTCAGTGGTGCGCCCTTAGATTGGCTGCGCTACGTTTTGTGTGCTCGTCATCTCAGTGGATTCTATGGTTATCTCGATGTCAAACATGTTCCGGAACCATACCTATTCTCGTCAGGATATTTTTAGATTGAAATCTGTTAGTTCTTTGCCTCATACAAACAATATGCTTGGAGAATATGGCAATCATGCTTGGATAAAGAGGTGCAAGAGAGCTGGATAGCAGTTTGCGNTGCAACACCGTTCAGACAATTCTGCGTGCTTTGTGACGTTTCGGCTTTGTTGCTCACATCAATTCGCGTTGCGTTGTGGTCAACGTTCGTTCATTGTTCATATTCAGATAACCATAAATTGTTTTTTTTGTGTGACTGTTCGGACTATAATTCACACCCTAATTAAATTGATGGTGTGACCTAATTTCAAATCCATTGACGTACACATACGAAAATAAACATCCTCCGCCTCTGTATGTAGACATATGGCTCCATAATGGAATTGCCAACCCCGTGCTTTGCTGCTGGGGGTGGCAAATATGTTTTTGACTCACTCATATGGGTTTCTGAAGGCATGATACGCATGAGTTAGCTACAAGAGTAATCGGTTTGCTGTCGGTGACGTCACCACAACGATGCAACGATTCCAGATAGATCTTAATGATGGTTGCCCTTGATCAACTTTCTCAGTGCATAAGAATATGAAGATATGAAAAGGCAGGACAGATGATCGGAAAGACTTAAAGCGCATCTGATGACTGCAAATGTGGATTCACTGTTTTCGGAGCGATGAAGACTGTGAATAGTTGCAAAATACTGACAGATAACAAAAGGCATTTATAATACAAATAATAAATGAATGTCTTTTTACTTCCTTTTTTCTATTCATTGAATATACAAATGTACAGTCAACTTTCAGGAAGGGGCTGCGGCGATACAACGCTGCCTGGGAAATACGGAAATGGAGAAGAGGGGTAGCGGTAGAGCCGTTCGAACCCGGGACTTCCGGGTCACAATTTGGTGACCTAACCACTTGGCCACCACCGAACTCCGTTGGGAATGGCAAACAATAATTATTCCTCTTCTGGATCAACACTGCCAATGAGCCCCGTTTCACTAATTCAACTATCGCTTACCGTGTGAATCAGCACAGTTGCAGCGCTAGTCACCCCAGATTTTCTTTCCTTCATATAAATGCTCACAGGAAACTGAGCATTCAACGGGCAATATGATAGATGATATATATATGCCAAATTGCCATGGCAAGTGGGCTGGATGGATAAGGTCACGCTGTTCTTGGGACACCGTTGCGGAATAATTCGAGACCCTTCAAGAGGTTTAGAGCAGCTCGAACAGGACAGAATAAGAAGCGATAACACCAGGTTGTCGTCATTAACATGAAAGAGGTTATTAAACGCCGAGGTATTAATGAAAGTCACCCACCAGTACATGGCTTGTTTATGTTGCCATTTACCTTGTAAAGTTTTAGATTTGTAACTGGGTACGAAAATTCGATAATCGTCAATTTGATGCCCAATAGGTAAACTCCGTAGTCCTGTTTTTCATCAGTGTTCATGGGGTATCCTCCAGGTACGGTATTCAGGGATGCGGTCCAATTAACGTGTGAATCCACATACGAGCTCAGTACAGCAATGGGGAAAACGGAATAATTAAGGTGAATTTCATTCTTGCGCACCACACACATTCTGAAAGGGGTCAACTGGGAACATCAGAAACAGGATTGCAGTGATATTCCATAGTTGCGAGTTGTTACCAGTTAGCATCGATTTCAAGTAAGAGCTTTTAATGGGATTGATGCAATCGAGATAAATGACAAGGATTAAGGTGTAATTAGGATTACAGTGTGTATACAAATCCAAATGCCGGATGGTTCATGCAATCAGGAGCGAATAACTTGCTCTACTGTAGTTCATCCACTATCTCTGTCTCGGTACCTCGAGTGTACGATGATCGATTACTGGTACGATTTCGATTGCGCAACCACGAGTAATGAGAGTGATGACAAAAATATCGATCGTTCTGTTTTCGTCGGGATTGATCACTTGAGTCCTCGCTAATTGTTCCTCTTCAGTTGATGTTGAATAGTCGGCGATGTTGAAGATGATGATCCAAGCGATGCGTTTCGTTCTAGCATCCTCCTCCTCCTCATCATCATCATGAACAGAATCTTAGCCTCAGGCAACCCGTTGAACTGTGCACTCTCCATCATGATTAACAACAATAGCTGGATTGTACGCACACATATCGCATAATACCAACAACACTCTATCAAGCAAATGTAATTTGAGGCCTTCGCTATGGGTAACGCGAACGTAATTCGAGCTCTCCCAGAGCAACAGAGTAGACAGAGAAGCGTGACAGGATGTCCCCGGTTCGTGTTCTTGCAGATGAAGATGATGAGAGGCTTAGGGGGTGATAGACGACGGCGGGGGCACTGCGGTAGGGGTCGCGCGAAGACCAGGGGAACGGAGTTGCGTGGATACACAGGNACACAGGTAGACAGGTCTTCCGTGGGTCGGGGTTAAAGATGAACCTGAAAGGCAAAAGAGATAGAACACTAGTGAGATATAAATACTCACTATAAAAAATTACTGACGCGGTTGCCAAGCTTTACAATGTCTCGGTTTTCATCAAGACGTAAGTGATGACGAACACAGCGAGAGCAACCACTCAGAAAACCTACTTAAAGGAGCTGATCTCTGTCTGAGTGAAGTCGTTCATTGATCACACAACTGACAGCGCTATATCATTTATTTACGAGGAAGCACCAATTATTACAATCAGTTTGATCAGATCTAAATGTGTATGAAGTCGTTCAGGGATCTCTCTATGGTTAGAATAAAGCAAATTACTTTTCGGCGCAGCTGTCTGATAAACGAGCTGGATTGTGATGACAGATAAATTATCAAAAAAAGTGGACGATAGGATTGTGTACTATTCCCAACAAGATAGCATGAATTGGAACAGTGACTGAAAACGAAATGAATGGCTCAAAGTCAGGTAGAACCCAGACAAGCTGCGGATACAATTAATTCTATTAAGAAAACCATGCAAATGGATATCACTAGCTTCGATCATTTATTGGCCCATTCTTCAATGCCTGGTGGACAACGATATGGTCTGTTCGATGGCTTTCAATTATTCAGTCGATCCGATTACTTGCATCTGGACCCGCAAGACTGGTTGAAATTTCAGTCTCATGATTGGCCAACTGTAGCTGTGCACAATTCCGGTGTATTCACACCACCATAATATAGCAGCCATTCGTTTTGAATGAATTCCCTTGTCTGTTACATAATCCTGCCCAGTATGTGACCATTTCCTGAATTGTTAGAGTTTGCTTCCCACGATAGTTTAGTAACGTATAACACTCCGCTGGAAACTCTGGAGGTTACCATATGTTGTGGCAACTGGAACGTGACACGTGACTCAAATAAATACCGAATAAAGGTCAGGACCTGAAATGTGATCCGACTCAGGTAAACCAACTCACACGTGTGTACGTGGTGCTTTTCATGCTAACGACCGTCTTGAACCTTTAAACATCTTTTTTTACTTGATTGAGAAATTCCATATTCCGGAAGAAATTCAGCGACCTTCTGTTTCAAGGTGGTCTCCCATACGAAGTCCATCAATTGTAATATTTTTTGGAGTTCATTGGAATCGGTTAAAGTTCATGATGGATGGTCCTAACAGAGAGAGAGGAACAATACAAATGAATATATAATAAGACCAAGATGAGGCTTTCTTTTTTCTGCCTTTCGGTTGGCAAGCAGATTACTCTCATTTGCTGTTGGGTTGAGCCTCAAGCAAGTGAACCCAAAAGGCCCTGTAGACAGATAAACCAGTAGGTTTATCTATTAAAATAACGTAGCAGAAACTGCTGTTTTAGGTATAATCAAACAGCCTGACAGGGAACCTCGGGGTGTATACAGTGTTCAGAACATGTTTGATGCACTCTCATTGTCTTGCAATTTTTCCGAGGATTTCGATTTCTCTCCTGCCACATTAAACGAAGTAACCATTTTTATTTCGGATCAAAGTGCGGAACATTTAATTTTTCACATTTGCTCATCTGAGCACAAACGAAATTGTGTTCCGTGTGGGATGCTCTGTGATATGCTGTGGAGCAAATTTCGACAGGTGTTTGTGACCAAAAATCACACAGTTCGTTCAATCACGTCGCGAATTGGGATCCATCAATAAGAATAACGAATAAAAATCACACAGTTGTCGGCTATCCGCATAGGAACAGTGAACGAACGTTGACTACAACGCAACGGGAATGGGTGTGAGTAACGCATTTGAAACGTTTAAAGTCACGAATAGTTGTTTGAATTTGTATTTGTATTTCTATAACTTTTCCAAGCTGAGATATGCTTACAGTTCAGTCAAAAATTGTACACTGGTCGTCACACCGGAGAAAATATGGAAGTATAAATAAATTCAATAGTGCTGTGTAAAAAAATTAATGTCTCTAAAGTTTGATTCATTCAATTAAAGATTGACTCGTTCCTTGTTGGTCAAGATGCGGTACAGTAGAGTTTTTATAAATGTTTATTTAGGAGGGTAGACACCGATACGAAGAACGAGTGATCGAGTGGGAGCGACAAGGAGATAAGTCAAGATGCAATGGATGGGAGAAGTAGTTTAAAATCTTATTGGCAAAGGTCATACAAGACTTCATATGACCATTAATAAGTTCTGTGATAAATAACTCGGCAGAAATATAAGATTTTAAGATTCATGACTTATTATCAGTAATCTACGACGGACAGTTTTAAAGTCTTGTTTCAATAGACCGGGAAACACTACAGGGGAGCAGTAAAATAAAACGAGGAGAACGCATTGTTT